>ARYC01000001.1:0-14218 GCA_000711775.1 Oxytricha trifallax
GTCTGATAATTTAGACATTGTCAGGTTACAAAATGCCTTGTTGCGGCTTACTGCTGACTATCTTCTCTTTAATTGTCGCGTACAACTAGCTGAAGAGCAATTATGCTTTGTGTTTGATTCTGGGTTTACCCCCTCTATCGAATTTTTTGAGCAATCGCCCCCTGAAAATTTAGCAGAATTTGCAATGACTGCTTTCAATTTGGATAATGGGCCATTCTATCGTTTTGGAATCTTTAAACAGGAGAATAGCTATAGAATTATCCTCGTAGTTCACCATCTGATTATGGATGGGAGTAGCGGAGACGTATTTATTAATGAAGTTTCTAATTATTATAATAATGATAATTATAGGCAGGCGATGTCGCTGGATGAGCAGTACGAGTTATTACTTGAACATAGCAGCAAGCTTCAACATTTAATTCAAAGAAATAGAGCTGCAATGTTGACTTTTTGGCAGCAAGAGTTTAGCCAAATTGAAGCGGTTGATTGCAGATTTTTAACTAAGATTAAGCGCATAGTAGATGATACCCAAAAAAAACTAGAAAATAAGGTTAAGGAACTACGTTTTAATTTTAATCAGGAAGAGTCACAACAGTTTAGAGATATGGCTAGAAAATATAAAACTACGCCATATTTATTGGGACAAAGTATTTTTGCGGCAATAATGAATTATTATACTGGCTGTGAAGACTTTGCAATCAGTTATCCTTTATTGATTCGCGATGGTTTAGCTCTAGTTTGTGGAGTACGAGTAAACCCCTCTTTCATCATATACCATCTTAATCACAGCACAACTATAGTTGACTTAATTACTGGCTCTAAAGAGTTTATTAAACAAATTAGATGTCCTGATATAAACTATGCATATTCTCCAGTTAATGAGATTATAGACACAAATACTGCTACATTGTTAAACATTGGTTTTGCAGATAATGTTCTAAGAACGACGCCTTTTGACTTAAATGGCGTTGAAGTTCTTGCTATTAATCAAGATTTAAGTGTGGATTATTTAAACCGTTTTATTGTGGATATTGAAACTACAAAACCAACTATTAATTTTAGGATTAAATACAATAAAGAAACTATTGATTCAAAAATCATCATTAATTTTAGTGAACATTATCAAAAACTTGCACTACAAATACTAAATGATTTAAAAAACGAGCAGATCAAGCCAATAACTGCATATAATATTTTACCTGCAAATGAATATAACTATCTGGTTCATTATCTAAATCAAACTTCTACAGCTTATCCAGAAGATAAGACTTTGCATGAGTTATTCGAAGAACAAGTTGATAAAACTCCAGATGCTATTGCACTGATCTATGAAGATGTTCAGCTTAGCTATCACGAATTAAATGCTAAAGCTAACCAGTTAGCACACTATCTATTACATAATTGCCATGTCAAACCTGGTGATATAGTAGCGTTGTGCCTAAAGCGCAATGAGCTTATTCTTATTGCCATCTTAGCAACCTTGAAATCAGGTGCTGCTTACGTACCCATTGCCCCTGATTTTCCTAAAGCTAGAATCTGCTATATTTTGGAAGATACTGAGGCAAAATTAGTTATTACTAATCATGAGTTTAAAGAACTAACAGCAACATCAGCCAAACTGCGATGTTTAACACTAGAACATAATAAATTTCCAGATTTAGTCAAAGATTTTTTGACTAGCAATTTAAATCTACCAATATTAAGCACAAGTTTAGCATACATTATTTATACCAGTGGTACCACTGGTAAGCCTAAGGGCGTAATGATTGAACATAAAAACGTGGTTAATTTAGTTGAATCGCTTAATCAAAATCAAAATCTCGTGCATAACCGTGTATTATGGTATTCCAATTATATTTTTGATGCTCATGTTTGGGAGGTTTATTCTAGTTTACTCCGTGGAGCTATGCTGTTTTTGCTTGAAGAACAGGTAAGATACAGTATTACTGAACTACAAGATTATATAACTAAACAGCAAGTAGAATTAGCTTTTTTGCCGCCAGCCTTATTAACTGAAAGTGTTATTTTAAATTTAAAAACATTATTTGTTGGAGGTGAAAGTACCTCAAGCAGCATAGTTGCGGCATACTTGAAACATGGCGTAGTTGTCATTAACGGATATGGTCCATCAGAAACCTGTGTATTTGCGACTAATTATCAATACTATTATCCATTTATTAACTCTATCATCGGACGACCACTTACCAATGTTAAGTGTTATGTATTAAATCCTGATTTAAAACCAATGCCAATTGGAGCTATTGGTGAATTATATATAGGTGGGGCTGGTCTAGCACGTGGTTACTTAAATCTACCAGAGCTCACGGCTAGTAAATTTATTGCTAATCCTTTTCAAACCGCTAATGAAGCATTAGTCAGTGAAAATGCAATTATTTACAAAACAGGAGATCTAGTACGTTATCTCCCAGATGGGAATATTGAATATTGTGGTAGGGCTGATGATCAAGTCAAAATTCGTGGGCAACGAATTGAGCTTGCTGAAATAGAGCAGGTTTTAAATAATTACTCTGGAGTTAAACAAGCAATCACCTTAGTGAATACCAAAGTAATTTCTAATAATGCATCATCAAGTATCTCAGGTTTTAAAGATGCTGTCGCTCCAGAAATAGATCCGGTAACAGGGTTAGTTCAGCTTTTACCAATACAAGAATGGTTTTTTAAACAAAGCTTTGAGGCAATCAATCACTGGAATCAGGCGTTTTTAATTAGAGTACCAGAATTAAAGATTGATACATTAAAACAAGCAATTAAATACTTGATAAATTATCATGATTGCTTTAGGGTTTACTATGAGCGTAAAACTAATGGTCAATACCTACAATATTATGCTCAACGAGACAATAGCCCTGAAATTAACATGCCTTTAATTAACCTAAACCAGGTGCAAATACCAATTAACAACCAATTAACCGAATGGCAAAGTGAGTTTAATCTTGAGAGGGGTGAGCTATTCAGATTTGGCTATATTTATGGATACCCTGATAATAGTGCCCGGATATTTTGTGCCGCACATCATTTGATTATCGATGTCGTGAGTTGGCATATTATTCAACATGATTTAGAGCATATTTATACATCATTAATAGCTGGGCGTACAGAAAACTTGCTACCTGTAAAAACCGCAAGTTATCGGCAATGGAGTGATGCAATCAACGCGTTTGCCTTAACACATGCCTCTGAGAAGAATTACTGGCAGATAGTAAGAAATGGAATTACAGGGTTTAACCAGCAACTCCGCACTCTTACAGTCAGCAATACTAAACCAGTTAAGCATACTCAAACAACTGTAACAATTAAGGAAGATGTTTGCAATAAACTATTGGAGCAAGCCCAAAGAGTTAATGTAAGTGTTCATGAACTCCTGCTAACTACTGTAGGGTATGCAGTAAGTAAGGTACTATTGAATCCCACCAACACAGTATATTTAACTTTAGAGGGTCATGGACGAGAAGAAATCACCCCTCACGTAGATATAAGCCGAACCATTGGCTGGTTTACCTCAATGTATCCTGTTAAACTTAATTTAGCAAATACTTTGCTTGAGAGTTTAGCTGGAGTTAAACGCGTTTTGCAACAGGTACCATATAACGGTGTTAACTATGGGCACTTGTATGATTATGAACAACTACCACTAGTAAGCTTTAATTATTTAGGTTTGATTAACCAAAAAACAAATAATTGGCAAATTAGCATAGAAACCTGTGGAACAGTAATTAGTTCCAGTAATCATGATTACAACATACTCAATTTAAATAGTTGGCTTATTGATAATGAGTTGAAGATTAATATTGCAAGCATGTTCAAAAATGAAGTTCATTGCCAATTTATTAAAATTTTAACTGACTCTATTTATGCTATAGTCGAAGAGTTAACTACACTTACCCCACTAGCGATTGAGGATAAGCAACAGCACACTTCAAAATATATTGTTGGCTATTATGAGCAATATCAAGAAATTAATAAGCTGGAGCTACACAACTATTTAGCGAGCCAATTACCGGTGTATGCGGTCCCCCAAAAACTTATTCAAATACCAGCACTGCCAATTACTGCTAATGGTAAAATTGACAAAAACGCATTGCTCGCACTGGATAATCATGCTGAAGATACTCAATATACAGCACCACAAACTCTTGCAGAAAAGATTATCTGTGAAGCTTTTAGCAATATTCTTGGTGAATATAAAATCAGTATTAATGATGATTTCTTTGCCTGTGGTGGTGATTCGATTTTAGCGATAAAACTGGTGATGAACTTACAACATCATTTTAAAATCAATGTTCGTGATATCTTTAGCCTTAGGACTCCAGCTAGTTTAGCACAACACTTAAATTATTCTGAAAACTATATAAAAAATAAATTATTATGCTTACTAGCGCAAAATAGCAACTGTGTTAATACCCCTCAATCAACAGTTTTGTACCCACCATTTCCTGATACAGAGGAGCTAACCACACACCCTGTGGATACGATTCTACTAACAGGGGCAACGGGTTATCTAGGCTGCAATATTTTACATCAATTATTACTTCTTACTAATTATAAAATCTATGTACTAATTCGTGCAAGATCCTTAGAAGATGTAATAACGCGTCTTAAACATAAATATCAACTTTACTTTAAGCAGGATTTACAAACATATTACCATACTAGGCGGTTAATTGTTCTTGCTGGCGATTTAACCCAAGAACAGCTTGGGCTGAATACTAATGATTACAACAGATTAAGCACACAAGTTGATAGCATCATTCACTCTGCTGCGCTTGTTAAACAAGTAGCTACTGAACAAGAATTATATGACGCTAATGTTAAAAGTACTATTAACTTATTAAAATTTGCCCAGTTAGCTAAGGCTAAGAAATTTCACCATATCTCAACGATATCGTTACTAAAATATAATCATCAAGCCCAAGAACTTTATGGAAACCACTATAATGAGGCAAGTGTCCCAGAGCTTTTGGACACTAATAACAATAATCCGTATCTGCGTAGTAAGCTCCAAGCTGAATTAGAAGTAATGAGATATCGTAAACTTGAGGTTAATGCTTCAATCTATCGGGTAGGAAATTTGGCTTTTGTTGCTAATGATTGCTCGACTCAAGAAAACATTCAGGAAGTTGGTTTTGCGGGTTGGATTAAATATTTCTTTACTAACCATATCATTTTAGATAATGTTGATCAACTCGATATATCCCCAGTAGATTGGACAGCTCAGGCAATTGTAACATTATTTGATAAAGCAATTAGCCAAAACCAGATTTATCATGTATTTAATTCAAATGCTTTTAGTCTGAAGGATTTCATCAAAAATAACCCTGAATATAGCATTCAAACTGTTAGCCAGAATGAATTTATTAATAGCATAGTAGATAACCTTGAATCTAAAAGCGATGAAGCTTTATTGCGATTCATGCTAATGCAAGGCTGGCTAGAAGTTGAAGGAGTGGAGCAATTTCGCCAACGTCATTATACGCAAGAATTTACACAACAGATTCTAAAACAACTTAATTTTAAATGGCAAAGTATCAGTTATTGCCAATTTAAACAATATTTGCAACATTTAATCGGAGAACATAATGATGGAAGATAAAGAAGTCAAATTATCCAATGACCAGATCTTTAAAACATTGGAATTGGTAGCTGACCTTATTCCTGTACCATTTTATTGGCTAGATCTAGATTTTGTTGTCAAAGGATGCAACACTATAACATCAACTAGTCTAAATATACCTATTGATAAGATTATTAATAAAACCCATCACGCCAATAATATCCCCTTCAATATTACGCAATGGTGCCCTCACGGCAGTAAAGTATTTAATTCTACCTTCAGCATCACTTAGAACCTCCTCTTCAAACTCAAGAAGTTCTCCGGTTTCAATTACGTGGCACGTATTCTTAATTAGTCTTTCCGCAATCTCAAGTGGATAAAACTCGTGATGGGTTTTATTAATAATCTTATCAATAGGTATATTTAGACTAGTTGATGTTATAGTGTTGCATCCTTTGACAACAAAATCTAGATCTAGCCAATAAAATGGTACAGGAATAAGGTCAGCTACCAATTCCAATGTTTTAAAGATCTGGTCATTGGATAATTTGACTTCTTTATCTTCCATCATTATGTTCTCCGATTAAATGTTGCAAATATTGTTTAAATTGGCAATAACTGATACTTTGCCATTTAAAATTAAGTTGTTTTAGAATCTGTTGTGTAAATTCTTGCGTATAATGACGTTGGCGAAATTGCTCCACTCCTTCAACTTCTAGCCAGCCTTGCATTAGCATGAATCGCAATAAAGCTTCATCGCTTTTAGATTCAAGGTTATCTACTATGCTATTAATAAATTCATTCTGGCTAACAGTTTGAATGCTATATTCAGGGTTATTTTTGATGAAATCCTTCAGACTAAAAGCATTTGAATTAAATACATGATAAATCTGGTTTTGGCTAATTGCTTTATCAAATAATGTTACAATTGCCTGAGCTGTCCAATCTACTGGGGATATATCGAGTTGATCAACATTATCTAAAATGATATGGTTAGTAAAGAAATATTTAATCCAACCCGCAAAACCAACTTCCTGAATGTTTTCTTGAGTCGAGCAATCATTAGCAACAAAAGCCAAATTTCCTACCCGATAGATTGAAGCATTAACCTCAAGTTTACGATATCTCATTACTTCTAATTCAGCTTGGAGCTTACTACGCAGATACGGATTATTGTTATTAGTGTCCAAAAGCTCTGGGACACTTGCCTCATTATAGTGGTTTCCATAAAGTTCTTGGGCTTGATGATTATATTTTAGTAACGATATCGTTGAGATATGGTGAAATTTCTTAGCCTTAGCTAACTGGGCAAATTTTAATAAGTTAATAGTACTTTTAACATTAGCGTCATATAATTCTTGTTCAGTAGCTACTTGTTTAACAAGCGCAGCAGAGTGAATGATGCTATCAACTTGTGTGCTTAATCTGTTGTAATCATTAGTATTCAGCCCAAGCTGTTCTTGGGTTAAATCGCCAGCAAGAACAATTAACCGCCTAGTATGGTAATATGTTTGTAAATCCTGCTTAAAGTAAAGTTGATATTTATGTTTAAGACGCGTTATTACATCTTCTAAGGATCTTGCACGAATTAGTACATAGATTTTATAATTAGTAAGAAGTAATAATTGATGTAAAATATTGCAGCCTAGATAACCCGTTGCCCCTGTTAGTAGAATCGTATCCACAGGGTGTGTGGTTAGCTCCTCTGTATCAGGAAATGGTGGGTACAAAACTGTTGATTGAGGGGTATTAACACAGTTGCTATTTTGCGCTAGTAAGCATAATAATTTATTTTTTATATAGTTTTCAGAATAATTTAAGTGTTGTGCTAAACTAGCTGGAGTCCTAAGGCTAAAGATATCACGAACATTGATTTTAAAATGATGTTGTAAGTTCATCACCAGTTTTATCGCTAAAATCGAATCACCACCACAGGCAAAGAAATCATCATTAATACTGATTTTATATTCACCAAGAATATTGCTAAAAGCTTCACAGATAATCTTTTCTGCAAGAGTTTGTGGTGCTGTATATTGAGTATCTTCAGCATGATTATCCAGTGCGAGCAATGCGTTTTTGTCAATTTTACCATTAGCAGTAATTGGCAGTGCTGGTATTTGAATAAGTTTTTGGGGGACCGCATACACCGGTAATTGGCTCGCTAAATAGTTGTGTAGCTCCAGCTTATTAATTTCTTGATATTGCTCATAATAGCCAACAATATATTTTGAAGTGTGCTGTTGCTTATCCTCAATCGCTAGTGGGGTAAGTGTAGTTAACTCTTCGACTATAGCATAAATAGAGTCAGTTAAAATTTTAATAAATTGGCAATGAACTTCATTTTTGAACATGCTTGCAATATTAATCTTCAACTCATTATCAATAAGCCAACTATTTAAATTGAGTATGTTGTAATCATGATTACTGGAACTAATTACTGTTCCACAGGTTTCTATGCTAATTTGCCAATTATTTGTTTTTTGGTTAATCAAACCTAAATAATTAAAGCTTACTAGTGGTAGTTGTTCATAATCATACAAGTGCCCATAGTTAACACCGTTATATGGTACCTGTTGCAAAACGCGTTTAACTCCAGCTAAACTCTCAAGCAAAGTATTTGCTAAATTAAGTTTAACAGGATACATTGAGGTAAACCAGCCAATGGTTCGGCTTATATCTACGTGAGGGGTGATTTCTTCTCGTCCATGACCCTCTAAAGTTAAATATACTGTGTTGGTGGGATTCAATAGTACCTTACTTACTGCATACCCTACAGTAGTTAGCAGGAGTTCATGAACACTTACATTAACTCTTTGGGCTTGCTCCAATAGTTTATTGCAAACATCTTCCTTAATTGTTACAGTTGTTTGAGTATGCTTAACTGGTTTAGTATTGCTGACTGTAAGAGTGCGGAGTTGCTGGTTAAACCCTGTAATTCCATTTCTTACTATCTGCCAGTAATTCTTCTCAGAGGCATGTGTTAAGGCAAACGCGTTGATTGCATCACTCCATTGCCGATAACTTGCGGTTTTTACAGGTAGCAAGTTTTCTGTACGCCCAGCTATTAATGATGTATAAATATGCTCTAAATCATGTTGAATAATATGCCAACTCACGACATCGATAATCAAATGATGTGCGGCACAAAATATCCGGGCACTATTATCAGGGTATCCATAAATATAGCCAAATCTGAATAGCTCACCCCTCTCAAGATTAAACTCACTTCAGTGTAATTGGTTAACTCTCTTTTCCTTCCTCCGTTGAAGCATACAATTAACAACCAATTAACCGAATGGCAAAGTGAGTTTAATCTTGAGAGGGGTGAGCTATTCAGATTTGGCTATATTTATGGATACCCTGATAATAGTGCCCGGATATTTTGTGCCGCACATCATTTGATTATCGATGTCGTGAGTTGGCATATTATTCAACATGATTTAGAGCATATTTATACATCATTAATAGCTGGGCGTACAGAAAACTTGCTACCTGTAAAAACCGCAAGTTATCGGCAATGGAGTGATGCAATCAACGCGTTTGCCTTAACACATGCCTCTGAGAAGAATTACTGGCAGATAGTAAGAAATGGAATTACAGGGTTTAACCAGCAACTCCGCACTCTTACAGTCAGCAATACTAAACCAGTTAAGCATACTCAAACAACTGTAACAATTAAGGAAGATGTTTGCAATAAACTATTGGAGCAAGCCCAAAGAGTTAATGTAAGTGTTCATGAACTCCTGCTAACTACTGTAGGGTATGCAGTAAGTAAGGTACTATTGAATCCCACCAACACAGTATATTTAACTTTAGAGGGTCATGGACGAGAAGAAATCACCCCTCACGTAGATATAAGCCGAACCATTGGCTGGTTTACCTCAATGTATCCTGTTAAACTTAATTTAGCAAATACTTTGCTTGAGAGTTTAGCTGGAGTTAAACGCGTTTTGCAACAGGTACCATATAACGGTGTTAACTATGGGCACTTGTATGATTATGAACAACTACCACTAGTAAGCTTTAATTATTTAGGTTTGATTAACCAAAAAACAAATAATTGGCAAATTAGCATAGAAACCTGTGGAACAGTAATTAGTTCCAGTAATCATGATTACAACATACTCAATTTAAATAGTTGGCTTATTGATAATGAGTTGAAGATTAATATTGCAAGCATGTTCAAAAATGAAGTTCATTGCCAATTTATTAAAATTTTAACTGACTCTATTTATGCTATAGTCGAAGAGTTAACTACACTTACCCCACTAGCGATTGAGGATAAGCAACAGCACACTTCAAAATATATTGTTGGCTATTATGAGCAATATCAAGAAATTAATAAGCTGGAGCTACACAACTATTTAGCGAGCCAATTACCGGTGTATGCGGTCCCCCAAAAACTTATTCAAATACCAGCACTGCCAATTACTGCTAATGGTAAAATTGACAAAAACGCATTGCTCGCACTGGATAATCATGCTGAAGATACTCAATATACAGCACCACAAACTCTTGCAGAAAAGATTATCTGTGAAGCTTTTAGCAATATTCTTGGTGAATATAAAATCAGTATTAATGATGATTTCTTTGCCTGTGGTGGTGATTCGATTTTAGCGATAAAACTGGTGATGAACTTACAACATCATTTTAAAATCAATGTTCGTGATATCTTTAGCCTTAGGACTCCAGCTAGTTTAGCACAACACTTAAATTATTCTGAAAACTATATAAAAAATAAATTATTATGCTTACTAGCGCAAAATAGCAACTGTGTTAATACCCCTCAATCAACAGTTTTGTACCCACCATTTCCTGATACAGAGGAGCTAACCACACACCCTGTGGATACGATTCTACTAACAGGGGCAACGGGTTATCTAGGCTGCAATATTTTACATCAATTATTACTTCTTACTAATTATAAAATCTATGTACTAATTCGTGCAAGATCCTTAGAAGATGTAATAACGCGTCTTAAACATAAATATCAACTTTACTTTAAGCAGGATTTACAAACATATTACCATACTAGGCGGTTAATTGTTCTTGCTGGCGATTTAACCCAAGAACAGCTTGGGCTGAATACTAATGATTACAACAGATTAAGCACACAAGTTGATAGCATCATTCACTCTGCTGCGCTTGTTAAACAAGTAGCTACTGAACAAGAATTATATGACGCTAATGTTAAAAGTACTATTAACTTATTAAAATTTGCCCAGTTAGCTAAGGCTAAGAAATTTCACCATATCTCAACGATATCGTTACTAAAATATAATCATCAAGCCCAAGAACTTTATGGAAACCACTATAATGAGGCAAGTGTCCCAGAGCTTTTGGACACTAATAACAATAATCCGTATCTGCGTAGTAAGCTCCAAGCTGAATTAGAAGTAATGAGATATCGTAAACTTGAGGTTAATGCTTCAATCTATCGGGTAGGAAATTTGGCTTTTGTTGCTAATGATTGCTCGACTCAAGAAAACATTCAGGAAGTTGGTTTTGCGGGTTGGATTAAATATTTCTTTACTAACCATATCATTTTAGATAATGTTGATCAACTCGATATATCCCCAGTAGATTGGACAGCTCAGGCAATTGTAACATTATTTGATAAAGCAATTAGCCAAAACCAGATTTATCATGTATTTAATTCAAATGCTTTTAGTCTGAAGGATTTCATCAAAAATAACCCTGAATATAGCATTCAAACTGTTAGCCAGAATGAATTTATTAATAGCATAGTAGATAACCTTGAATCTAAAAGCGATGAAGCTTTATTGCGATTCATGCTAATGCAAGGCTGGCTAGAAGTTGAAGAAGTGACAATTTCCAAAACGTCATTATACGCAAAAATTTACACAACAGATTCAAAAACAACTTAATTTTAAATGGCAAAGTATCAGTTATGCCAAGTTAAACAATATTTGACATTTAATCGGACAACATAATGATCGAAGATAAAGAAGCAAATATTCTTTAAATTGGCAATAACTGATACTTTGCCATTTAAAATTAAGTTGTTTTAGAATCTGTTGTGTAAATTCTTGCGTATAATGACGTTGGCGAAATTGCTCCACTCCTTCAACTTCTAGCCAGCCTTGCATTAGCATGAATCGCAATAAAGCTTCATCGCTTTTAGATTCAAGGTTATCTACTATGCTATTAATAAATTCATTCTGGCTAACAGTTTGAATGCTATATTCAGGGTTATTTTTGATGAAATCCTTCAGACTAAAAGCATTTGAATTAAATACATGATAAATCTGGTTTTGGCTAATTGCTTTATCAAATAATGTTACAATTGCCTGAGCTGTCCAATCTACTGGGGATATATCGAGTTGATCAACATTATCTAAAATGATATGGTTAGTAAAGAAATATTTAATCCAACCCGCAAAACCAACTTCCTGAATGTTTTCTTGAGTCGAGCAATCATTAGCAACAAAAGCCAAATTTCCTACCCGATAGATTGAAGCATTAACCTCAAGTTTACGATATCTCATTACTTCTAATTCAGCTTGGAGCTTACTACGCAGATACGGATTATTGTTATTAGTGTCCAAAAGCTCTGGGACACTTGCCTCATTATAGTGGTTTCCATAAAGTTCTTGGGCTTGATGATTATATTTTAGTAACGATATCGTTGAGATATGGTGAAATTTCTTAGCCTTAGCTAACTGGGCAAATTTTAATAAGTTAATAGTACTTTTAACATTAGCGTCATATAATTCTTGTTCAGTAGCTACTTGTTTAACAAGCGCAGCAGAGTGAATGATGCTATCAACTTGTGTGCTTAATCTGTTGTAATCATTAGTATTCAGCCCAAGCTGTTCTTGGGTTAAATCGCCAGCAAGAACAATTAACCGCCTAGTATGGTAATATGTTTGTAAATCCTGCTTAAAGTAAAGTTGATATTTATGTTTAAGACGCGTTATTACATCTTCTAAGGATCTTGCACGAATTAGTACATAGATTTTATAATTAGTAAGAAGTAATAATTGATGTAAAATATTGCAGCCTAGATAACCCGTTGCCCCTGTTAGTAGAATCGTATCCACAGGGTGTGTGGTTAGCTCCTCTGTATCAGGAAATGGTGGGTACAAAACTGTTGATTGAGGGGTATTAACACAGTTGCTATTTTGCGCTAGTAAGCATAATAATTTATTTTTTATATAGTTTTCAGAATAATTTAAGTGTTGTGCTAAACTAGCTGGAGTCCTAAGGCTAAAGATATCACGAACATTGATTTTAAAATGATGTTGTAAGTTCATCACCAGTTTTATCGCTAAAATCGAATCACCACCACAGGCAAAGAAATCATCATTAATACTGATTTTATATTCACCAAGAATATTGCTAAAAGCTTCACAGATAATCTTTTCTGCAAGAGTTTGTGGTGCTGTATATTGAGTATCTTCAGCATGATTATCCAGTGCGAGCAATGCGTTTTTGTCAATTTTACCATTAGCAGTAATTGGCAGTGCTGGTATTTGAATAAGTTTTTGGGGGACCGCATACACCGGTAATTGGCTCGCTAAATAGTTGTGTAGCTCCAGCTTATTAATTTCTTGATATTGCTCATAATAGCCAACAATATATTTTGAAGTGTGCTGTTGCTTATCCTCAATCGCTAGTGGGGTAAGTGTAGTTAACTCTTCGACTATAGCATAAATAGAGTCAGTTAAAATTTTAATAAATTGGCAATGAACTTCATTTTTGAACATGCTTGCAATATTAATCTTCAACTCATTATCAATAAGCCAACTATTTAAATTGAGTATGTTGTAATCATGATTACTGGAACTAATTACTGTTCCACAGGTTTCTATGCTAATTTGCCAATTATTTGTTTTTTGGTTAATCAAACCTAAATAATTAAAGCTTACTAGTGGTAGTTGTTCATAATCATACAAGTGCCCATAGTTAACACCGTTATATGGTACCTGTTGCAAAACGCGTTTAACTCCAGCTAAACTCTCAAGCAAAGTATTTGCTAAATTAAGTTTAACAGGATACATTGAGGTAAACCAGCCAATGGTTCGGCTTATATCTACGTGAGGGGTGATTTCTTCTCGTCCATGACCCTCTAAAGTTAAATATACTGTGTTGGTGGGATTCAATAGTACCTTACTTACTGCATACCCTACAGTAGTTAGCAGGAGTTCATGAACACTTACATTAACTCTTTGGGCTTGCTCCAATAGTTTATTGCAAACATCTTCCTTAATTGTTACAGTTGTTTGAGTATGCTTAACTGGTTTAGTATTGCTGACTGTAAGAGTGCGGAGTTGCTGGTTAAACCCTGTAATTCCATTTCTTACTATCTGCCAGTAATTCTTCTCAGAGGCATGTGTTAAGGCAAACGCGTTGATTGCATCACTCCATTGCCGATAACTTGCGGTTTTTACAGGTAGCAAGTTTTCTGTACGCCCAGCTATTAATGATGTATAAATATGCTCTAAATCATGTTGAATAATATGCCAACTCACGACATCGATAATCAAATGATGTGCGGCACAAAATATCCGGGCACTATTATCAGGGTATCCATAAATATAGCCAAATCTGAATAGCTCACCCCTCTCAAGATTAAACTCACTTTGCCATTCGGTTAATTGGTTGTTAATTGGTATTTGCACC
>ARYC01000002.1:0-10819 GCA_000711775.1 Oxytricha trifallax
ATATAATGCAAGAGAGAGGTGTTCCAGTAGGATATAATGAATTAATGTCAGAGATTAAATCTACAATAGATAGTTTATATAAAGATCTCTGTAGCGTTGATTTAAATTCTCTATCTTTTACGGAGTGTGAGACAATTGCGCAGAACTTCTCTGCTGTTGCTAATCAATTTAACGACTCTAGCAAGAAACCACTATTACTAGAAAAAGCTGGAGATGCCTACAGTCTTGCAGCAAGTAAGTGTGAAACAACTGATTCTGACACCAAAAAATCATTGCTTGAGAACGCTGCAAAACTTTACTCCGATGCAGCAAACAGTTATCCCGATGATAAGCTTTCGAAAGGAGTGGATCTATTTAATCTTGCCGGAGTTATTTATAGTAGTCAAGAGCTCTTTCAGCAAGCAGGAGATTCCTATACTAGTGCTGCCAAGAACTGTAAAGATCTCATACTAAAACAGACATTTATTAATTCTGCTATGATAGCTTATTCTGACGCTAAAAATAGTATAGGTGCTGATTCTAAAGAATTAGCACAGCTGAAACATGAAGTTGATATTAGTTTTTACAATGCTTTGCGAGATAGTTCATTGAAGTTGAATATTGGGACTCGTCATCATTGAAATTATGGAAATCGATCTTCCTTGGGCACGAAGAATGCAATTATTATTATGTAATGCAATCATTCCCCAAGCACTGACCCACGTTATTCTGGCACTCAAAGCTGACTGATATTAGGTTTTACAATGCTTGCGAGAAGTCATTGGATGAATGAGCTGGGCATGATGAATTAGTGAAATCGATCTTCTTGGGACGAAGATGCTAGAATTATATGTTAGTAAGTTATTTTTGAACAGAAAGTATTCTGAAGCCATAAAGATTATTAATAATATTGATATTTATTCAGACGCTTTAAGTGCATATTCAGGTACTGTAACAGAGTTGAAAAAATATTGCAATGATTTTGAGCAAGGTGATAATAAAGTTAAACTAATATTTGGTGCAGTTAGCTGGTTTTTATCTAATCTAATGTATGATGAAGCACTTCTATGTCTTAATCAAATTTTTCGAATAAATACTGATAACCTAGATCTTTTTAACAACTATAAAGAAATTATAGAAATTTATCAGGGTTTGAATTTCCAAGCTACAATAGATAATGGTAGTGATGAGTTTAATGAAATTATAAAATCTGCAATCATTAGAAGTCCTAATAATGTACGAATATTGGATAAAATAATGAGTTTGCAAAAAATATTTAATGAGTCAACAGAAAAATTTGGGAATTATGATAATCAGATTTTTACTAATTTTGGATTGTTATTGTTTTCAGCTTTAGATAAAAACCAACTTGAAAAACTACCTTAAATTACTACTGGTAAAACCCCTGATTGGCATTATAATTTTACTTGAGTTTGTGTTGTCAGAATTTAGCAACAAATTTAGTTATAATTAATCTGATTAAATAAAAAACTTTTTGGGGAGGTATAATGCCAAATATTTCTTATTCTCGACTAGCAAAAACATTTGCTAAAACAACTAGCACTAAGAGTGTACAAGTATATAAATCTCTGAATGTTAATTCATTTTTTACAAGGCTTAAGTTATATCTAAGCGATTTAATACGGCGAAATCCTTCGCCAAGCATTGATGAGATTAATAAATCTCGACATGAGGAGTTTGCTACAATTGCCAAAAGTGTTTATCCTAAGATTAAAAATCTTAACCTAGTTGACGTTCGTGCTGCCAATAGTTTAATCGTATTTGATGGGGATTTTTATAAAATTATTATTTCGCAGGGTAAATTAATAATCTCGCAGCCAAATAATAATAGTAGTACTAAGAGTACTATGAGCAATTCATATTTCCATAATCCTCTTGATAAAGGGCAGGAAGTTTTTGAGGTAGATTTGTTGTATGGGGATAGTTTAGAGAATCTTAAACGAAATTTAGTCTTAGCTTTAGCAGGGATACCGTATGAGAATTTAGCTAGGGTGCTGTCTGACAACCCTGATTATAAGGTGAAGAGTAATGTTGTTTCAACAGATGTCTATATTAGCGGAGCTCAAATACATTTTAAGATAAAAAATTATAAAGAATCATCTGAGTGTTACTATAAGGCTTTTCTGTCTTGTTGTGATAAAATTGCAAGTGATAATTCTATTGATAGTTTTGACTATCAAACCCAACTTGCTTCTCTATTTGAATTGATGAATAAATGTTGGAGTCTGGCTAAGCTTTCAGCTGATCAAATTACTCCTCTTAATGTTATTATTAAGGAGTATTTTATTCTTCGTATATCAAGTAATAGTTCAAGACGTAGCTTTACTCATCTTCTTTATCAGAAAGTTTTTAATCAAGATATGGATAATGATCCAGATTTAGCAGATGCAGATTAATAAACAATCATTAACATGCTTTATGATAAACCATAATGGGTAATTGAATTTGTCAAGAACCCATTTCGCGATTTAAGTTTTTATAAATTTTTAACCATAGTTAAACCTTCTGATATATAGTAAATTATCTGTTTACTAAATTGTAAGGACAGTAAAGGTTGATCACTAATTATATTATAGCTAAACAATACAATTATAGCAAATATTGCAAGTAGTAAAATTTTTCTCATTTAATCCTTCTAAATTAAAAAGCATTGGCTAATAAGATAGCTTTGCGTACATTTTTTTCAGCATTAGATTTATCTAACCCATTAATTTCGTTTAGTTCTAATCTATATAACTCCTCTTCAATTTTATCTATAAGTATTTGGTAATTTTCCCCATAAGAGTGGTCATCAACAATAAGGCTGGTTATACTGGCACCCATGGCATCAAGAAACATGCCTATCAGAGTGCTTTCTATCACGTTATTTGGTATTATTTCACTAAATACTTTTGGCATCATTGTTGTAATTGCAGTAATAAGATTTGCGAGCTGTTTAAACGAATCTGTAGCGGCAATTTTTTCCATATTTAATTGTGGGGCAAGGTTTTTATCTTTAAGTTGCCCAAAGATATCTCTCAACAACAGCTCAGAATACTTACCAACAAAGCGCTACTTTGCGTCGCATTCCCGTCCACAACAAAAGAGGATAAGAAGAATTCTTGGGCAACTTAAAGATAAAAACCTTGCCCCACAATTAAATATGGAAAAAATTGCCGCTACAGATTCGTTTAAACAGCTCGCAAATCTTATTACTGCAATTACAACAATGATGCCAAAAGTATTTAGTGAAATAATACCAAATAACGTGATAGAAAGCACTCTGATAGGCATGTTTCTTGATGCCATGGGTGCCAGTATAACCAGCCTTATTGTTGATGACCACTCTTATGGGGAAAATTACCAAATACTTATAGATAAAATTGAAGAGGAGTTATATAGATTAGAACTAAACGAAATTAATGGGTTAGATAAATCTAATGCTGAAAAAAATGTACGCAAAGCTATCTTATTAGCCAATGCTTTTTAATTTAGAAGGATTAAATGAGAAAAATTTTACTACTTGCAATATTTGCTATAATTGTATTGTTTAGCTATAATATAATTAGTGATCAACCTTTACTGTCCTTACAATTTAGTAAACAGATAATTTACTATATATCAGAAGGTTTAACTATGGTTAAAAATTTATAAAAACTTAAATCGCGAAATGGGTTCTTGACAAATTCAATTACCCATTATGGTTTATCATAAAGCATGTTAATGATTGTTTATTAATCTGCATCTGCTAAATCTGGATCATTATCCATATCTTGATTAAAAACTTTCTGATAAAGAAGATGAGTAAAGCTACGTCTTGAACTATTACTTGATATACGAAGAATAAAATACTCCTTAATAATAACATTAAGAGGAGTAATTTGATCAGCTGAAAGCTTAGCCAGACTCCAACATTTATTCATCAATTCAAATAGAGAAGCAAGTTGGGTTTGATAGTCAAAACTATCAATAGAATTATCACTTGCAATTTTATCACAACAAGACAGAAAAGCCTTATAGTAACACTCAGATGATTCTTTATAATTTTTTATCTTAAAATGTATTTGAGCTCCGCTAATATAGACATCTGTTGAAACAACATTACTCTTCACCTTATAATCAGGGTTGTCAGACAGCACCCTAGCTAAATTCTCATACGGTATCCCTGCTAAAGCTAAGACTAAATTTCGTTTAAGATTCTCTAAACTATCCCCATACAACAAATCTACCTCAAAAACTTCCTGCCCTTTATCAAGAGGATTATGGAAATATGAATTGCTCATAGTACTCTTAGTACTACTATTATTATTTGGCTGCGAGATTATTAATTTACCCTGCGAAATAATAATTTTATAAAAATCCCCATCAAATACGATTAAACTATTGGCAGCACGAACGTCAACTAGGTTAAGATTTTTAATCTTAGGATAAACACTTTTGGCAATTGTAGCAAACTCCTCATGTCGAGATTTATTAATCTCATCAATGCTTGGCGAAGGATTTCGCCGTATTAAATCGCTTAGATATAACTTAAGCCTTGTAAAAAATGAATTAACATTCAGAGATTTATATACTTGTACACTCTTAGTGCTAGTTGTTTTAGCAAATGTTTTTGCTAGTCGAGAATAAGAAATATTTGGCATTATACCTCCCCAAAAAGTTTTTTATTTAATCAGATTAATTATAACTAAATTTGTTGCTAAATTCTGACAACACAAACTCAAGTAAAATTATAATGCCAATCAGGGGTTTTACCAGTAGTAATTTAAGGTAGTTTTTCAAGTTGGTTTTTATCTAAAGCTGAAAACAATAACAATCCAAAATTAGTAAAAATCTGATTATCATAATTCCCAAATTTTTCTGTTGACTCATTAAATATTTTTTGCAAACTCATTATTTTATCCAATATTCGTACATTATTAGGACTTCTAATGATTGCAGATTTTATAATTTCATTAAACTCATCACTACCATTATCTATTGTAGCTTGGAAATTCAAACCCTGATAAATTTCTATAATTTCTTTATAGTTGTTAAAAAGATCTAGGTTATCAGTATTTATTCGAAAAATTTGATTAAGACATAGAAGTGCTTCATCATACATTAGATTAGATAAAAACCAGCTAACTGCACCAAATATTAGTTTAACTTTATTATCACCTTGCTCAAAATCATTGCAATATTTTTTCAACTCTGTTACAGTACCTGAATATGCACTTAAAGCGTCTGAATAAATATCAATATTATTAATAATCTTTATGGCTTCAGAATACTTTCTGTTCAAAAATAACTTACTAACATATAATTCTAGCATCTTCGTCCCAAGAAGATGATCTTCCACTAATTCATTATACGACAAGCTAAACCTGCCATCCAATGAACTATCTCGCAAAGCATTGTAACCTAATATCACCCAGCTTTGAGTGCCAGAATACCCAGTAGGGTCAGTGCTGGAAATGAATGGCATCAACATATAAAATTGCACCTTCCGTCCCAAGAAGATCGATTTCCACTAATTCATTATACGACGAGCTCAATCTCATTCAACTGAACTATCTCGCAAAGCATTGTAAAAACTAATATCAACTTCATGTTTCAGCTGTGCTAATTCTTTAGAATCAGCACCTATACTATTTTTAGCGTCAGAATAAGCTATCATAGCAGAATTAATAAATGTCTGTTTTAGTATGAGATCTTTACAGTTCTTGGCAGCACTAGTATAGGAATCTCCTGCTTGCTGAAAGAGCTCTTGACTACTATAAATAACTCCGGCAAGATTAAATAGATCCACTCCTTTCGAAAGCTTATCATCGGGATAACTGTTTGCTGCATCGGAGTAAAGTTTTGCAGCGTTCTCAAGCAATGATTTTTTGGTGTCAGAATCAGTTGTTTCACACTTACTTGCTGCAAGACTGTAGGCATCTCCAGCTTTTTCTAGTAATAGTGGTTTCTTGCTAGAGTCGTTAAATTGATTAGCAACAGCAGAGAAGTTCTGCGCAATTGTCTCACACTCCGTAAAAGATAGAGAATTTAAATCAACGCTACAGAGATCTTTATATAAACTATCTATTGTAGATTTAATCTCTGACATTAATTCATTATATCCTACTGGAACACCTCTCTCTTGCATTATATTATATAAACCACATAAATGGAGTATATTGGTTTTATTATTCTCATAATCAATCAATAGATTAGTATATGAAAGATAATTTGGATTTGGAGTCACCCTTTGATGGTTATTAACGCCAGCACAGTAACAAGCCGCAGATGTCCCAGATAATGAATTAGTTATGGTTATTTGCTCACTCACAACAATTTGCCCGGAGTGCCCACTGGTAAGTTTAACATCCATATCAGAAACAAAACACTTTAATGCTGCTTCTATTTCTTTTTTAGTGGGACGAAATGCTGAACAAAATCTAGTATATTCATCTGAAGACAAAGTGCGCACAAATTTATTAAATCCATCAATTTCAGGCATTTCAAATAAAGGCAATTCTCGACTATTCATCCACTCAGTTAATTTAACTGGGTCTATTCCATCTTCTTTATTAAAGACATAAAATCCACGAATAGTAAGCAATACACCATAAGCTTGATTATTTATTAAGAAATAATTCAATCTGGGTAGATGCCTTGCTATTACATTTTTATTCTGAGGCAGCAACAAACTATTAAATAAAATAGAAATTTTATTTGGTTCACGTTCATTCAAACTAAAAAGGTTATCCATCACTGAAATGCCATTATGACAGTAAATGCGATTCCCCTCCAAGTGTATATATTTAGTATTGGGACCTTGTAATACTACTTGATTATGAGTAGAAAATTCTGGATTATTTTTCCCGCCAGCTAATGATTCATCAGTGGGAATATTAATAATATCATGATTCCCAATGATGAATACGTTTTTGGTATAAGATGTAGAACAAAAAATTTTTTGATAAAGGTCTAAACTTAAATTATAATCAGAAGTTAAACGATCAAAAAAATAATCACCGATACAAATTAAAGGGCGATAATAACTGGTATCTTCTTGATGAAATTGCACACAATCAAGAAGCTCTTTTGTTAGACACTTGATCCTATTATCATTAGCAGTAGCTTTTACCATATTGCGAGTGTCATTAATCTTAATAAATTCAAGAGTTAGCAGTTCTGCAAATTTAGTATAATGTTCCTCATCGGTTAAATTTAACTGACCACAAACAAAAGCAGCAAACATCAATCGACCACATCCCCCATCAACATCGCCAAGTTCAAAGGTATTATGATAGATGTTATAATTACCATCTAACTTTATACGGCTAAAATAAAAATCAACTACTGTATTTTTATATTGATTTTCACTAAATTCTCTTAAGCATGACTCCAGTTTAGCAAGATTTTGATGCAGCTTCGGTCGTAATTGCTTATCCTGATTAATCATTGTTGTATTTGTAGTAGCTAACAAACTATCTATATCTTTTGTTAATTCATTTAGCCTATTTTTTAATTCAGAATGCTGAATTATTTGCTCGCATTTGGTTATTACCTGCTTCAAATTTTTTAATTCGCCAAATGAAAAGCTGCTATCTTTGAATTTTAAATTACCCTGCTCGTCAAAACAAGAGCTTATCTTCATCAATATTTCTGATTTTTCGTTCTCAGTTTTTGCAGCAGAATACGACTCCAAAAGGAATTTAAATTCTATAAGCAAAAGTGAGGGGGATTTGGTATTGGAAGAGCTAGAACTGATTACTTGGTTTACTATAAAAGATTTACTGTAAGAAGTATTATTATTAGGAAGTTTAAAGTCATTAATAGAACGTAAAAGTTGAATAATATTATCCGTATAGCATGCTTCACCAAAAAAATTTAGTTTTCGATCAGCAAAAAAACTATTTGTGTGACAACATAGTATCTCAAGATTTTTTTGCTGCCAAACATATTACTGATTAAATTATCGTTAATCGCCATTTTAAATGATTGTGAGTTATAGCAATAACTTCCGTAATGATTAACTGTATTTTGAAAAATTTTTATAATTTGTTTTATTTCAGATTTTCTTTGGTTAAGTGTTTCCTGGTCAGGAGCATCACTTAAATATTTCTCAATGGAATCTTTTACTTCATTATAAGCCAAATTTTTATCCCAAAGATTATGATTCGAAGCTACTGTTGACATTTTTCTAGTTGTGTATGTTGACGCTAAAATCGGTGCATTACTCATTATTATCTCCAAAGCAATAAGTTATTAAATCAATCTAATATCCGTAATCTATTAATTAATCGCAATAAATCAGTTTAACTTTAACTAATCCGATAGTCTTTTATCTCCCTAATTAAATGGTTACAATACAGGTTAACTTCATTAGGCGCTAAAGAACTAAGCGCCTTCATCCTAGGTAAAGAAATGGGCAAAACATTGTCAACGGTTATATTCTTAAATAAAAAACGTGCGAGAATTTTATTTTCAATATACACAAGAGCCGAGAATCTACCTAATTGCTTAATAACTTGCCTAGCTTCACCAGAATACAGGCGATGTAATAGTCTAGCATGGATTAAATCTGAATCGCTACTCAAAATCAGACAATAATGTTTACTTTTATCCATAATTACGAATACATTAGGATTATCAAATATTGAATAGTCAAAGTCTATTTTTTTATATTTAGCAAAGGGCAATTTTTGCTTTCTAACCATTTGACTTTCTTTATTTTCAGGAGGTAAATTAAATCCCGGAATATGATAATTTAGCAGTGAATGTAAATATTGGTTATTTATTTCTAACTGTGAATAAAAATCGTGAGCAGCATAATGCTGTTTACTTATTGCTAATAACTTGAATACCAATGCAAGGATAATTGCTATTGTCGAGGGGATAAACGCCAGTTTCATTCCACCAAATAAACTTTCTACCCCGCCAGTCGAATTAAAGCTATTAAATCCAGCAAGTGCAACGGTCATTCCCGCAAAAGTACACGATATTCCCAAAGTTGTTAAAACTGATGGAGCGTTTAACACCCATTTCTCATTTTTTGAGAAAAAGAAAAATATCGCGGCAATTATAATTATTGCCGTAAAAATTGTAATCAATATATTTTCATTAGTTAAGAGTGTAATCAATATCAAGTTCTATCTTCCTGTAAATTAATTTTTGCTGACGGTTTTAAAATAACCCTGAATTCGACACGTTGAGAGAGTCCACTATTCTCTTTACCATTTTCTAGACGAATTAATCGGTTAGAGGAGTTACCAGCTAAAAACACATTTTTCATTAAATACTCATGCTGATTTGCTAGCGTATTAGTTTTTAACAAATATTTGAATACATTAAAAGAACGATCTTCAGATAACTTCATATTCTTCAGATAAGCATCTTCTACACTTTGCTTTGCCCAACTACTTGAGCTAAACCCCTCAATACTAACTCCCTCTACGTATTCCCGATAAGATGCAGATTGCACAATTTTTAATAATTGAGGAAAAAAAACCTCCAGTATTTGCTCAAACTGCTTACTGGGCTTACTTTCCCCACTGCTAAATAGCAAGCCCTCATTATCGAAAACCACCACCAAATTTCTTGTATCTACTTTAGCTGACCAGTTCATAGCTGATTCAGCAAAAGCACTCTCCATCGCCAAACCAAGCCTATTTATCGCAGCATTATTCGAAGTCTTTGTCACTGTATTTTTAGTAATACTCTTAACATTATTTCCATCATGATTATGCTGTACCTTCATTTTTAGCATAAAACAAACTAGAGCAAGCATAAAAACCAGCATCATACCAGTCATAACATCTGCTAATGGTATCCAATAATCTTCTTTTTCGTATAACATCTAGAATATATTTTCTACAATTATTTTCTAAAATTATCATGTAAGTAAAGTTCATCAAGATAAATATCATAAAAAAACTTTATATCCCGATTGAATATTTTTATATAATTAATTAATTTGTTTTTAGCTATTGTAATCTGCTTGATAAGTAACTTCATGACTTTAAGCCTTCTTTGTTAGCTTCATAGCTCGATTTTTCATCATTAGCAAACAAACCAAATGGACTATAATAGTTATGTAATGCCTCAAGGTATAATTGATTGGCGCTCCTTAGTAGATCCCAATAGCCAAATACCAGAAATAATCCCTTTAAAAAATAAACCTTCATTTTGAATTTACTCACCAGTATCTCCTTCAATTTTAACTTTCATTTTATAGACCTCTTCCCCATCAATCATTTGACTAACCCCACCCAAAAGATAGATATCATATGGCTGAATATTAGTTGGAGAATTAGCATCGCGATAACAATACAGACCAGGACCATTTTTGGGTCTTTTTCCATCATTTTGAAAAACCCACCAGTTATCTTCACCTCTTGCTATCACAACATTTCGGCAGGGATAATTTTGATTAGAAGCCTGGTCATGTACTTTTAGAGCACTAATATTTACAGCATAGCGCAGATCACTTGGCGTCGATCCACCACCATTGGTATTTTGCATATGATCACCCCCCCAAGAAACTGGGTTTGTATATGTTGCATATAAAGTCTGCAAAATATCATTCTCTACCCAGTTTTTAGGCGTACTCTTATTTGAAGGCGACCAATTGGTAAAATTCAAACTCCCTTTGAAACTTCCCGAACCTACAGCTTCCAACCCAAGGGCGCCATTATCACTAACATTTTTGATATAGCCTAATTTAGTGTCAAACTTTAAATCCGCTCCATCAAAAAAAAAGTGAGGATGCGTCATTGCACACTTTTGTGATGCCGGATCTGACTGACATTCATTATCAGCATAAGCACCACTAACAAAACCAAAATTTAAACACAAACCAATATACATA
>ARYC01000003.1:0-25750 GCA_000711775.1 Oxytricha trifallax
TTTAATCATATATATATAGTTTAAATTATTACTATAAAATTGCACTGTAAAATCAATCACTCTCTTGACTCTGTTGACAGTCTTGAAAGTAATACTATTCCTTCTATAAAAACTTGCGGTAGTTTATGGAGAGATGCGCATGTGAGGAAACTTTCGATGAGACATCACAGCTCGTTAGTCAAGTGGGAAGTGTGCCCAAAACTTAATTAAGAGTCTTAGAATCGCAGAGATAGTCAATATGCTGCTAAGAGAACTTTTATCTTCTTGCAGGATGTTATCAAGAACCAGAATTAAAGTGCTAAACAGCTAACATGCAGTGATACCTAACAGTAGAGGCACTCTTGTGTAAGAGCTTTGCTATAGCTGCATAATTCAATACTGGTTTGACTAGTCTATATTAATACTCGTACCATACCTAAGCTTAAGCAGTCAGTAAATCTAAATATTTCTCATCATAAATAGACCCTAAATTTCGCTAATTTCTATTTCTCATTTTGCAAATTGACCTAATTTCTCTACTAACCCCAATAAGACTCCAACTATACCCTACAAATCAAAGCACTTATAAACCTCACTAAGGGGTTTTGGGGTTTTGACTGTGGCCAACTGGGGAATCTCCTACCTAGCCTTGGTGGGCGGCTGCTGTACTTAGGATGTCTGGGTGTGGTCATCTCCGTTTCATCGCTAGGGGTATGTAAGCTTAGGCAATAGAGTCTCCATATTTGTCATTTAGGAATAAAATTTAACTAAGATTAAATATTAATAATCTTCAGACTAATAGCCTAAATTTTGTTAATTTTTTATTCTGTTTTTTAGCCCTATATACATTAAGTCTAATATATTAAATCGTAATCAAGAAAATTTTAATAATAGTAATTATTGAATATTTTAAATTAAAATTAACTTTTCTCAACCACCTTATTTGAATTCAATTTACTCTTTCACTTATAAATTCAAGAACTAAATTTAAATATATAATATCAGTATTTACAATCAAATTTCTATGTTTAAAATCAGTATAGAACATGTTTATGAGTAATTATAATTTTGTATTATAAGCCATTATTATTTCGAGTCGCTTTGAGAATTAAATATGTAATGATTAATTTACTGCAGATTTGAAGGTTTGAGCTCAGTCATCAATAAATTAATAGGTAATTTTAACAATTTATATCAGAAATATAATATAATTTAGGCATATTAGATGATAAAATCATTAATGAAAGTTACTTAAAGATTTTAATTGTTTATAATGAAATATTCTTTAAAAAATTGATATAATCTACGTTATAACTAATCAAAAAATTTAATTGTCTATTAAGTACTATTTTATTCTTGACATGACAATATCAATAAACAAATTTTCCATTGTGCTAATAGAAGCATTAAGCAGCAACCTATTCAGAAGTTGATGAAGATACTAATGAAAGGAACTTTACTCTAAGATAAACACCATCATCGCTTTTAGGTGTAGACAATGGTATATTTAAAGATCATATAGTATTTTGTTCGCTAGGTATTGACTTCAAGAAAGAGCAAGGCACTTCAATTACTTATAACCTAATATTAAAATGCAATGACGATTTTCTCCATTGTTTATTAAGCTAAATTTTATGTGGATGAACACAAAAAAAATCAGTCAGGTCCAAAATCTAAACATTTATAAAATTGTTAATATTATCAATTTATACTTCAATCCTTGAGAACAAAATTAGAAAAATTGCATATAAGTTAATATTTGTTATTTATAAAAAACATTTAATTATATACTTTCAGTTAAATTATGAGAACATAGATTAAATATAAAGGAGTGGATGTTTTTTTATTAAAATCTTTATTTCTTCCAATTTATTTGTGAGCATAATTTTCTACCACAACTTTTAAATTTATTAAACTAAGCTTTTGGAAAAGTAGGAAAATAAATATATTCATAATATTTCTCTCAAAATGAAAGATAAATATGCTGAGAATTAAATTTAAATGTATAGAAATTAAAATTCTATAAAAGAATTCTACTGTCAATTTCTTCACAGGTTTTCAAGTTTTTTCATTTATAGTTATAGATGAATACCCTAAGCTATGCTTACTAATTAACTAGCAGATGGGTTAACTAGTTCAACAAATAAGTAAACATTACTTGTTATCTTTTTTTTTCTGTTGTAATGAGAAATAAAACAACTATACTTAATAATGATAAGGGCATATCAAATAATGGCTTAATACTAAGTTATCTCGTTGCTTATTAATTAAATTTATTATCATCATCTTCATCATAAGATGAAGAAGATGATAATCTAGGTTATGATAAAGTTAAAAATATATAAATAGCATTCAATATTTATGACACAAAGTAAGTTTAAATATGGTCAAAACACTGTAATTTATTTATAATCCCAAAGTAATTGCTATGTCTTTACTATTCCTTATTGACTATACCATTTTTAAAAATTATTTTAAATTTATTTCTTTACATTTGCGTATTCTTAATTTGTATTTAGGAAAACTATAATAAAAATATAATTATATAGATAAGAAGTTAGGATTAAAATAAAAAAAAAAAGCATGTCTAAATAGGTTATTATTTCCTACTTTAATTATGTGAGCTTGATAAGTGAAATACTAAAGGAGCAGCATTAATCAGGAGAGCGATTTCTAGACTCAGAAGTCAGGATCCTTTGTAAAGGTATGTCTTTGATTATCTATGCAACCAATTATTTTTATAATATTGTAGGAATACATTCGAATTTGGGAAATTAATTTAAATTAAATAAATATTTTATTAAATTATTGGCAGTTAAGTTGGCCAATTTAAACGATTTTGGGCTTATTTGATAGAGAATTAAAAATAAGCTGGACTTTATTATTGGCGGTACTATTTTATTGCATTCCAGGAGCGAGATAACTTCACTTTAATTAAACACCTCTAAATTCATTAAATTATACCCTCAAATTAAACAAGTTATCTCGCTCCAGAGATGAGATAAAATAGTACCGCCAATAATAAAGTCCAGCTTATTTTGAATTCTCCATCGAATGAGCCCAAGATCGTTTAAATTGGACAACTTTAACTGCCAATATTTTGATTTATTATTAATTTAAATATAATTAATTTCCCAAATTCGAATGTATTTCTACAATATCATATTGTTAAACATTTCTATGACATTCTATCAAATTATGAAAGGTATCACCTTTGACAATTATTATATTCTCTTTATTTTATGATGAATATGGGTTTATTACTATTTGATATGAATAAAATGAATTACAAAACTAACAATACATTTTTAACTATGAATTTCATTTCATATATAGGGGCTTAATAGTTACTTATGCAATAAAAATCTTTTAAATATTAAATAAGAAGCACAAAATGGGTATGCTGAGCAAAATACAAAGGGATATTATTCAAGGTGCCATTGAAAACAATAAAGTTCAACACCTAGCATAATACACAATAGACATCATCTAACAAAACAAAATCATTGGGGATTACACATACTAGAAATCATAACCTTTCTAGCAAGAAAAGTTATAAGAAAAGGGTTCTCAATAGTCAACTAGTTCCAACTATACCTTTCAAAATTACAGTTCGAAGAGAGAAAAAACTATGAAGCAGTTCAACTATGGACTTAATAGCTCTTTTAGATGCTCAGACTAGCATCCATAAACAACAAATTCATAAAACCCCAACAGATAACAACAAAACCCCAATGATTCAAGACTGAAGCTCTAAGTAGTATCAGCCTAGAAAAACTAGCCTCACCACCAGTAGAGATAGCTTCAAATCCAAAGGGGGTAGTAACCATGAAAATGAAGACTATTACACAATAGATGAAAACAACACATCCCTAAACAGAAACGCCAACCTCATAACAAAAAGAGTAATATTTTCTGATAATGAGGAAGACTGGAGTTCAGTGTAAGAAAAACAAAGATATGATGAATATGAGATAGACAGCTCGTATAGAGATAGCTCAAAGAACTTACCTACTACATGGAAGATGACTCAGAAGAGCAAAAAGAAGCCATTAATCTCACCCCCACTCAACTAGCCCAAATTTCTAATGACGTCAAATACGTCACGAAATAAAATAAGTACTAAATAGGAAATAATAAGAAATCAAAAATCAAAATTTAGTACTAAATATGGATCTTAATTTAAGTTAAAATAATTAATATATTAATTATTATTAAAATGGATCCTAATAAGAAAAGTATACCATTTCAAAGGCGTATTTACAAGATAGATTCGACACTAGAGAATCCTGTATTTTAATTTGGATGAATACAATCAACTCAAAAATATATTAAGTATTCAAGAGATACTCCAATGCAGTCTCAGCAATGTTCATTCATCTAGAACACAACAGACTAGTAGAGATGATCAATCTTAATGATAACAGGTTAGGACAACTTATTAAAGAATAAACAAACTCAGCAGTCGACACACCAAGAGTCCAGATAGAGTTAATAAAACTCTTCAATCCTAGACATTCTAAAGAATGTTACAGCTAGCAAAACTAGCTGTATCTCAGTCAGCTCCGACTACCATGACCACCTCAAGAAGGTAGAAATCTACGTAAAATGCTTACAAAAGCATGCTTACTTCCTAAAAAAGTGACATCATTTAATTAATTACTACCAGATGCATAAAATTATTATGTCAAAAAACCTTAAATTCTCAATTGCATTGAAGAATTTTGATACATAATTTAAATTCAAAGACTTGAGAGACAAAATTCAAATTCTGAATGGCAAAATAAAAGGAAGAAAAAGAAGAAAATGAAGGCCCAGTATACCGGGAGAGAATCTCCAACTTACTAAAACGGCTAGTTACTTACAAGCTACTACGCTTATTTGATCGAGGGTCCCCAGAGACCTCAATGTGAGATAATTATTATTTTTATTATTATTAATAATTAAAGATATGGAAAAATATTTGATTAATATAATCTTGTATTAATGTAATAATTAAAAAGCTTTCTAGCATGCATGGCTACTCTTTCATTTATTTTTTAAACTCCATGATTTATATAAGATAAAAACAATAAGAAAGTATTGATTTTCTACTCATAGTTTAAGAGCCTTTGTTATATATTTTGTTAAAAAAAAAGAATATTGGAATTATTTATTGTAATTGGGAAAGGTTGTTTAAGTTTATAATTATTTAATAATTCTATTATTGTTTTTAATATTAATGGATTAGAATTCATATTCAGATTAGAAATTATTCTTTAATCAATATATTATCACCTAATTTGTATTTTAGCAGTAAGTTTCGAACAACACATTCTTGAAGCCTTATTTTAAATCATATTTAAATCATGTAATTTAAGTTAACCAATAAATGGTTGGTGTCGTGATAATTAATGAATGAAAAAAACATTCTAAGAAAACAAAGGCTAGATTTTACTTTTAATTTACCGACAAACTCTGAGCTTAAGTTCTATTAAATCGAATGACTCACTTGCAACTCTTAATTTCATTTGAGAGATACTTTATATTTTAGATTCTACTTAAGAAATATCTTGTAAGTTTATTACTTTTGATTATTTCAATTATCCTTAATAGTTTATTTACAGCATGCTTTCATGCTGTAAAGGTTCCTTAAAATAACTATTCTATTGAAAATAATAAATTTTAATTATTTAAGAATAGAATGATGAGGTATCAATGAGATATTTGGTTTATTTAAAGGCAATTACTTTGTGAGTTTGAAAGATATGATTTAAATCATTTTATTATAAGTTCCAAAATACCTTCAAAGCAATTCATTTATTCGCAAACAGTTGTCAAATCAGTATTTAATTATCCTAGAGAAGCTTTAGTAAGGATATTTATTTTCTTGTTAGAAATAAATAATGAAAAATATTACTTATTTTAACCTTAAATATATATTATAAAAAATAAATTTCGCTATATTTTATCTCAGTGCTTTTCCTGATGTTCTTGAAAGATTGATACTAATGAATGTAATAATTCTATGTAATTAAAATCCCTTAGATGCGCTCATTGACTACAATGGATAAGTTTGAGAAAGCTATATTTTGGTAATTTTAACTTAAAAAAAATAGATATATTACCAAATTACTCAGATTTTTAAATTAATTTTTAATTGAGACAATTTCTATTCTAATTTAAATTTTATTGCAAAATCTAAAAGATAAATTTATTATATCATTTTAAATTTTGTAGAGCTATTGAAAATTACAATTTACCTGACGTGCAACGAAATTCACATTTAATTTATCAAAATAATATCTCAATATCACAGTAGACAAACTTCTAGAAAATTTCTAATGAATTAACTTAAACAAATTTCACAGTAATTTGTTTCCATTTAACATCAAAATTTAAAAAATTAGACTTCAGATAAGAAAGAGAGCTGAATCATTTAATGATGTTTATTCCATAAGTATTTGAATAAACTATGACTGCGAAACCCTTTGTTGCTTAGAATAGTATAGATCTTTTAGATTATTTATAAAGATTCCTTTACTTGTATTGCAAGGAGTTTGTAAAAAATAAAATTTACAAAAAACATTTGGTATACAATATAAGAAGTTATTAACGTGAGTTTGTTTAAATAAATATTTATTAAATTAATGTGTTTGAATAATCAGTAGAAAGTTACTCAGACAGGTAGATTGGATTATGGGTCTTATTAATGGTGCTGATAGCAGTCTTAACATAAATGAACTCGGCAACAAGAATACTTTTATATTCTATAAAGTAAAAATTTGAATTAAAGCTCAATTAATCAAAAATTAAATTAATAATGACTTAAATTCAAAGTGATAAAGATAAAAATTAATGAAGTTTCTTAGAATAATTATCCTTTTTAATAATTAATAAAGTAGTGAATAATAATTTTGAGCAAAATATAATTAAATTTTTGATGAATTGGTATTTTCATATTATATAATTCTAGGTTTCCAATTATAATTCTTAAAGGCATTATGAAGAATGAAAAAGATTTGGATGTTAATTTGAAGAATTTAAAAAAATAAAACTAAGTAACATCGTAAATATTGTAGATCTATCAAAATCATTCAGAATATAAGTAGGTTTCTGCCAATAAGACTTTATTTAAACCTCAGCAACTTGTATTTCAAGGACTTCATAAAAACCTAAAATCCAAATATAATCATTTTAAAAGTGGTTATAGTTGATATCTTTTTTTTGACATTCTTAATTTAAAATAATTTTCAATGTTCGTTGCAATTTTTTATATATTTTATAATTTTTAATATAAATTGAAATAACTAAAGGAAAAGCTTTCATAATTTAAAAGTATAATGTAATTAATATATCATTGATAATATTATAAATTATCACTTTTATGCTTGATTATAAGAATTTTAAAGCATCACTTATTAAACTTAAAACAAAATTATTTATTTTTTAAATAACTCGTTAATTAATATTAGACCTTTAATTCATCTACTTTTAAGAATAATATTTTTAGCACTTAATATTTCAATATTTGTATATTAAAAGAAATAATTAAAATATTTTTAAAAAGATTCTTTAACAATCGATAATTTAAATAATTTTTTTTCTTCAGATCTTATCAAAGTCAAATCGTCTAAAAATGAATCTTTAATATTTCAAAGAATTTTAAAAAATTTACAAAAATTCAAATTATGATAATTAATATTATTTACCGAGAAGATGATTAATATAATAGAATTTTATTTATTAACGAAATTTAAAGGAATAAATTATATAACATTTCGTGACTATCTTTGAATTTTAATAATTTAATAAAATTAAGAATAGTCAGCATAATATTGGCTTTTAGGCTGAAAACATAATATTATTTAGATTAAAATGATTTCTTAAAAAAGTAATGATAAATTATGGGTGTCACTCAGTATTTTTAAGGAATAAAAGATTAAAGCTCATAGTAAAAATTATTATGTATTAATGATAGCAAATCATTTCGATAAGTATATTTTTCTTTTCTTTTTTTGTCGAATATTTATTTTAGCTCAATGATTGGTTTTTAAATGATTCATTTACACCTAGACAAAAGAAACTTCTTTAATAGTCATTCCATAAAATAAAAATTATATGAAGTCTCTTTTATATATTTAAGTATAAATAATTAATACGATTGGTAAATAATATTTATTTAAATCATGAAGCTATAATTTTCCCCTTTGCAGATTTGTGTATGCAACTTAGCATTAAAAATAATTATCAGAACTTCTTCAAAGTTAAATAATGATAAATAATGGTCTCAAAAATATAAAAATAACAGTTGCTAGAAATTATGGTTTTAATGTTGTAAAGGGTTTCACTCATTAAAAAGCTAACATTCTTTATAATCCTGATTAATAAAAAGGGGAAATTAGCAAATGTTTTATGAGGATATAGTCGGTCTTTTGGGGTAAAATATTAATATTTCATCGAATTTATTAGAAGTTTTGGGTTAATTTATGACAGCAATTATATACATCTACTATTTAAGGTATTATGCATAGGTGTTGATTATAATGATTAAATCAAACCTATTCTTAGTTACTTTTAAGGCTGATTCACAAATCTACTGCTTCTGTTTGGTCTCACTGTATATTAATATTAAGTTCAAAGATGTATAAGTTTAAATCTAATTCTAATAAGATCGATAAATTTAAGCATTATCCTATTAATTATTTCATCAATAATAGGTTTTTAAAATACTTGGTATATTTCTCTCTAACTAAAAGGGCTGTGATGTTTCATTGAAATTCCTGTCAAGCTCAACATCCCTGCTTAATCTATAGCCAACATCTAGAAAAAAATAGAGTATCTTAAAAAGAAAATCAACCGCATTAAGAGAATGATTGAGTTTAATTTTCTATTATATAAAACAAATAAAAAATATACATTTTATTGAATGCTGAGAATTTTTTAGAATGGTATAATTTAATCAACGCTAATAAAGCTTTATTCACGTTGAATATATCAAAGCCTTGGTACAAGAGATACAGTAGTATTGAAGTATACTATCGAAATGCTAAGAAATTTATGCTAATCTTAGTGGAATCAGTAAAGATAATGGAACAGCGACCCACTAATTGACATTCTCTCAACAAAGATGGAATAATATATACAGTTTTAGCAAAAGCTGAAAGATATGTAGGCTAAGCAAGAAATTACCGTGTTTGTTGATAATTGTGATTCCGCATACTAAAGACTGATAGAAGGAATATGAAATAGTGAATATAACTTATGTATATAAGCCTTCAATTTAATTGAATTGCGTTATATTAGGGGGTAATTAATGGGAAATTACAAGAAACTTCTTGTTTAAAGCTTAATGCATGACTATATAATAGATGCTATGGATTTTATTAAAAGTGATATAGTTTGAAAAATAAGCTAAAAAGTGATAATGGGAAGGAAGATTTTGTGTTTATTAATAAGTTTAGTTTAGCGAATGATTATATAAACTAGTGTATTAATAGTTTCTACTTATGACTTGATAGGTCCCATATTTTTAATCTTAGTGCCAATTTCTGATTCATTATTTATCCAATCTGATATTTTATATATCTTTGAAGAATTTTTATTGAATTCTTTTTTTACTATAGAATTCTGTCTCTTTCAATTTTACTGTTTTATTTTGTTAAGTAAAAATCAGTTCCAAGTTTTTATATAAATTTAAAAGTCTAAGCTTACTAGAGATCAATGAGTGCTTTTGCAATTCCTGTAGATAAGCGGTGCTAATTTAATGACCTTTTTTCTTTTACTTCAAGAGGGGTGCAGTATTTCTTGAGAGTTTTTTTAATTTCTTCATTATATTTCTGATTTCAGTGCTCAAAAGACGAAGTTCCACTCTGGCAACTTATTTAAGAGTTGTATCTCTGATTGAAGAAAAGAGCAACACCAGAGCCATCATCAAATTATTTTAGATCCTTTCAATTTTTCATCGATAAATCTTGGTAATTAAATATTTAAATCATCTTTATTTTATTTAAGTTTTTAAAGAATCGGATTTTAATTACATCTTTAATTAACAAGTACAATCAAACTTTAGTTAATAACTTAGTTTCGATCAGAACTTATCATGCAATACCAATTATTGTATAATTTTTTTAATAATAATTTATTTTCGTTTTTAATTATTGCTATTCAATTATCTTCATTGTAGAATTCACTTATATACTCATTTTAGAAATTTAATGAATTTAAAAAATACAGATATCCAATCTAAGTTTTTTACAGGAAGGCCTGCTGTAAATCAGCCTGAAAAAATTTATGGATAAGCATAATTTTCTCCAAGTCTCAGAGTCTGGCTTCCAGTTCTATTAAAACTTCTCCATAAAATTGTTCCTCAAAATTATAAATTAATTTTTTGAGGTCCTCCAAATTAAGTTCGACCTTAATTAGCTATTAATTATAATAAGATTAAAATTAATAATGAGAATATTAGAATTTTAAATTGTTAATAACTTTATTTCCAGATTTGATTTGAACTTATTTTGGAGGACCTCCAAAATAAAAGATTTCTTATTTGAATATATTTTTATAAGGGAAATATATTCTCATAAACTTTGTGATCTTAAAGTATTAAAATATGGTTTTTTATTTTATCTCTATTCAAAGAACTTATCATATTTTATTTAACTCATTTATAAAAGTAAAACCCCATACATCAATTAAGAAATGAGAATTGGGATAAAGAACAATTAGATTAAGAATTAATTATTATTGGCGTATAATTATAATGTTTGGGCTAATTATTAAAACTATTGGCTCGATTAATTGTCTTTATAAAATAAACCAATCAGGGTGTTCAAATTTGATTTTAGCCTAATTATTTATATTATTAGCCAATAATAATTAATTTTGAATCTAATTGTTCTTTACCCCAATCTTCATGTCTTTATTGATCTATGGGGTATTATATCTGCCTGAATTTAATAACTATTATAATAAAATTAATCTTCATACTATATTTGAACCAATTACTTCTTAAGAAGAGTGGTATTTCATTTGTCCAAGCCAAGAAATAAATATTCATGCATCCCAAGATAGTAGACTAGAGAGGCTTACATTCAGAGAGAGTTTACTTGTGATTAGACTAACTTTGAGATTAAAAAAAGGCAATAGCAAATTGTGAAAGAGAAAGAGTAAGTAATGGTAGAGCTAAAATAGCACTTCATTTATCGTTAAATTTTATCAGCCAAAGTGAAGAATTTACAAGAATTGCAATAAAGTATTCCCAGTAAAGCATATCTCACAATTTTTTTTCAGATATATAGTTACATGAGCTCTTTAGCAAGAGATCATAAAGTGCATTTAAGGAACAAACACAATCAAAATTTGTTTTTTATTCATGAATTCACAGTTAGAAGTTTAATCAGAATGATAAACTTCATCACCTCATTTATGATGGATGTAGAGGTGTTATTTTAACTTTCATCAAAATTTAGAATTTTTATTGACGGGAAAAAATCACCATCTACTGGTGATAAAATCCCGTCGCAACTTTAATTTCAGGAAAATTCTAAATCTAGTGAAGACTTTTATTTTGCCAACGTTATCACTAAAACAAATATTCAAGGTCTGAATATTTGAGAATACTTATTAAGCTTAGATGCTTTTTCCAAACAAGAATAATAAAAAATACAACATTCATACAATGTTTCAGCAAATGAGATAGAAAGACCAGATTTTGTTTTAAGAGCAGCAGATGCTTGCATCACAAGGACCTATTTAATGCAAAAGTTTTGTCTGTAATTTCTGCTAATCAGAATATAAATGCCCTAAAACAAGATAAAATCACTGGAGTAAACCTAATAAATGCAAACTTTTACATAAAAATTAAAGGGCAGAGGAACTTCTATAAAAGCTTGAATGCCATGGATGCAAAAGAATTTTCAAATAGTATTATTACTGTAAGACTCATATGGGTATCTGTCATCTTGTGGACAAGAGTAAGATTATTTCAAGCTAATTTATTTTCGAATAAGAACCACTCGAGCCAAGCAATTATGAAAAAATGAAGCTTAAAAAGCACGATAAAGACCCAAATTTAAGAGAACTTAAAATTCCAGAGTTTATTTAAGAGATAAAAGGAGGTTACATTTGTAGTCAATGGGAGTTGTATTTTTCAGATAAAATGGCAAAAGCAGAACCAATAGTATTACAAGTCGATGTTCGAAATGATTATTTTTGGGAGAACTTACATAAAACTATGCTCAAATTTACAGTGGGATTATTTTCCATAGTTATTGAAAATAATCCTTGGAAAAGGTAAAAATCAACACCCTATTCATATTTACCAATACACAGATTGAAACAGATACCTTTATCTTTAATTTAGGAGCAAGGAATAATATTTTATTTGACACTTTACAACTCTTAAAAAGATGGTGCAAATCACTTTAAATTATTTGGATATTCAATTAAAAAGATTATTAAATGGGTAAAGCTCACACCTAAAAGAAATTTGATTAATTGTGTGCATCCAGAATATTCAATAGAGTTATTGTAGGAATACATTCGATTTGGGAAAATGAATTTAAATTAAATTAATTAAATATTAAAATCATGGCAGTTATCATAACCAAAGTGACTTAAATTTCAAAAATAAATGGATTCTACGGTAGATCCCGCAATTTTAGCTGGACTTTATTATTGGCAATATTCCTGAATCATCCCAGGAAGCGAGATATTTTGATTTTGAGCTAACTCCCAAAAATAGTATAATGGGTTTTTCTCGCTTGGGCGATGAGATAAATTCATTATAGCAATAACAACCACCGTCTCATTTTTAATGCGCTATCCAGAGAGTATAATATTGTCATGGTTTGCAGACATTTTCCAAAAACATAACTGAAGGTAATTAATAATTAATTAATTTTAATTTTAATTCATTTTCCCAAATCGAATGCATTCCTACAATACTGCCTTGTTGGAATAAAAGGCAACATTGATTCAAAAATATTAGATTTAATTCCTACAGAAATTGAGACTGTAAGAAGTAGCATTCCAAGAAATCAAAAGAATTCAGGGATATTATTGACCAAACTTTCCCATAACAGTATAGGTTGGAAATATTTACAAGGTCTCACCCTGATAAGCCTCACACAGTACATGTTGGCAATGAAATAGTAGGAGATACTTAGATGAGAATTTTAAATCTTTATTGAATTTTAATTTAATTATTTAACTTTAATTTTAATATTTATAAATTATAAATAATCATTCTTGAATTAGCTAATGCTTTTTAAAAGCTTAAAGTTAAAGAATTTATTAGGTATATTTTAACTTCTTTAATTCTAAATTCATGTTTTATAAATTTCTATAAATGTTAGATTTTTTTGTTCAAAAGTCAAATTCATTCCATAAAAAGTAGAATGCTTCTAATTCTTCAGGAACAAATATCAAATTTATTTTTGTAGTATTGCATCTTTAGCAAATTTAAGACAGCTGTAATAACAATTCTACATCCAAGAAAATTTCTTGCTTTGGATACTTTGTGTGAGAGTTTTTATAAACTCCTCCTTACTTGTTGATTAAGTAATAGGATTCTAATTCTTCTTGATTACCGCAAATAGTTTTTCTATAGGAGCCATTTTGAATTGATAAGGCCCCAAATATAGTACAGATATTTGATAAAGTCTTAATTTTTGGAGTGTAATAACACTTTTGTGGTATGTAGCATTAGCTAATAAAAAAACAGTGTTCATCCTCCACTAATTAGAGCATTAATCTAATTTTTCAATTATTTATAGTAAAAAGTAAAGAAACGTTGTAGTATTGTTCTTTCCAATTCTCAGTGTATAATAAACTCTACCATCACTAAATCCGGCTGCAATCATGTTAACTCCATAGTATCTAATTAATTAATCATTATAGTTGCGGTCTCCCTTCATGCTCCAGGCTCTCTTTAAATAACTTTAGCTTTATATTCCACTCTCGTCAATGTTAATTATTAATTTATTTTAACTCATAAAGTTTGCATAATGGCTGGCAGCAAGTTATCCTTGCTTTAAACATTCTAAGCTATTTGATCTTTTATCAATGTGATTTACTTTCTTATAAGTATATCCAATTTCGTGTTTAATAATCTTTCAGATTTTTTTATAAAGGTACCCTGAGGTTCAACATGATGTGCAAATGATTTTGAATTTACTTAGCAGATATAATTTATTGAGAGTTTTACCTAATTTTACTAAAAGCATTGTCTATTAACTTTATCGAATAGATTTTATAATTTTTAATATCATTTTTCTTTCTTATGGCCTTATCATTCCTATCATCAATATTTAATTATAAATATAATTTAAGTCGTTGTTTTAAAATGGCAGAGTGAAATCAATTACTCTCTTGATACGATTTACACCTTTGTAAGAGATACCGTTTCGTTTAAAAATGTTTGCAACAGATTATGCAGAGATCTTCAACTCAGGGAACTGGCGGTGAAACATAATAGCTCGTTAGTCGAGAGAGAAGTGAGCCCAATACTTCAAAGTTTTTTCATTAATAAGATATTCAATATGCTTCGATAGAAACTTTGACTTCCTCTTAGGCTAAGAATTCAGCTATTATTGCTTTAATTACACAGCTTTCAAGCAGTGAGAGCGAACAGTTGATGGACTACGATTTAAGAGCAGTGCAATAGACTTATAGTTCAGTACTGGTTTGACTTATTCACTATACATATCACATCCATAACGCAGTTTAAACACTAAATCTATATATCCTTCATCATAAATAGACCCCAAAAGCTTGTAATTTTAGTCTCGCATTTAATAAATAACCCCTAACCCTAAAAGATTCCCTACAAATCAAAGCACTTATAAACCTCATTAAGGGGTTTTGGGGTTTTGAATGAGGATGGAAATCCACTTTAATAACCCCATTAAGACAATAACACATAATATTGACTAGGAATCATGCACAAGACATATATAAGCTGTGTGTTTGATTGACTTAAATCTTTTTAAAAGAACTAATTAAATGCAATATACGCTATGAAATTAACCTCACTTATAACTCTGCTTGTTCAGTTGTTCAGACGAATTGTACGTTCTTAGATCTAGTAATCCTTTTATTCAAAAGATTTGCAGAGGGAAATGGTTTAGATTCTGCCAAAGTGAAGTTAACTTTCTATGATTTTGCTGGTCATTATAGGGAACTTTTAATTCACATTTTTCTTATTTATCGACATTCAAAACCCCAAAACCCTTTCAGTAGTTTGATTGAGTTTTTGATTGATAAAAGTAGACTATTAGAGCATACTTTATTAGGGTTTTAATAGGGTTTATGTAGGGGTTTAATGTTTAAATATTAGTATTTTAAGTGAGTAAATGCGAGGTTTGGGGTCAGTTTATGACAGTGAGTATATAGATTTATTGTTTAAGTTGCGATATGGATGTGATGAATATAGTGAATAACTCAAGCCTGTTCTGAATTATATGTCTATAGCAAGGCTACTCCATAAATCTCCAGCAACTGTGAGGTCTCACTGTCTATTAGCATTGAATTTAAAGAGATAGCATCTTAATTCTAAGCCTAAGAGACCCTTAAAATTTTAGCAGCATCATATTGAATATCTTATTAATGATAAGACTCTTAAATACTGGGCTCATTTCTCTCTAGCCTAGAGGGCTGTGATGTTTCATCGCCAATTTCCTGAGCTTCACATCTCTGCTTAATCTATAGCGAACATATATAAAAAGAATGGAATATCTTACAAGACAGTCAATCGCATTAAGAGAGTGATTGACTTTAATGTTCCATTTTATAAGGATAATTTAAATTATATATTCGATTAAATGCAAAGGACTTAAGAGCATAATATAAAGTTCATACACGCTGATGAGGCAGTATTCACCTTTAATACCTTCATATCAAGGTCTTGGTATAAGAGGTACAGCAACATTGAAGTATATGATTAAAAGGTTAAGGTTTAAACTCATGCAATACTTGGTGGAATAAGCGAAGATAATGGCCTCGAGACTTATGTTATTCACCCTCGTTCTATAAAGACTGAATAATATATTAAATTCTTGCAATAACTGAGAGATAAGTACGCTGACTAAGAAATTTAAGCTAGAATCTTATGAATTTGAAAGAATGAATAAATTTTAGATCAACATTTGTGCTAAAATTACCTATGCATATATCTTACACGTCTTCCATTTCTCTCATCAACTCTTCATGCTTTATGTTAGTTTCTTGTAGGCGCCCGCCCCGATCAGCTGTTTAAAGTCATCGAGACTTTCTATTGTATCATGCTCATTTTATGCATCAGATAAAGCATCCAGCAGCACTTTACTAAATCGCTTTTTGTAGATTAGAGCCATGAGCTATTCAAGCTTGTCTAGCTTTTCGATCGCTAACTGCTTCATTTTATGGAGAATTTGCTACTTTGGTAGGCTAGAGATTGGAAAGTATTTTGACTGTAAAGCCCCCATGCTTCTTGAGCTCCTTCCTCTCATTTAGAGATATTAAGCCTCAGAGTTTACTTCACATGCAATAAGCACTTGAGCGTCAGCTCTAAACCGAGTGTTGTAGCCATAGCTTTAATCCTGATTGAGTATTAAAACCCCAGTTTACCAAGATTAGATTTCCTCCAAAATACCTTGTGAGATGCCCATTCTTACCTTTATTGCGCCTAAATCATCTATCATGTTTTTTAAAATGTACTTATCGTCATCGGTGCAAAAGACAATGAAGGGCACACTTTGACCTCTATGCTTTATCTCATTTTTTATTTATAAAAGCCTCTCATCTGCATTTGAGCATATTATAATGTCTCCTCCCTAATCCTAGCTCATATCATTCAATATCTCATACTCACTCTTGAAGTTCAAAACTTTTGGCTGAATGCACACTTGAGCGAGAACTCTTAAAACCCCCTAATCGCAAGTTGCGCTAAACATGTAAGATCTTGCCAAACCTAAATCCCATATACCATTCAGTTTACCCTCATGAAAATAAAATGGATGCCTCCAAGTAATGTGATCAAATTCATCAAGAATTAATATGTCATAAAATCTCTTGGTTTTATAGAAGTTTTGGATCGTCTCTATCTACAATTAAATACCTAGAGGCTGTAGAAATTTTTAAGTTTACAGCTTGAGGATCGAGTCCGGAACTAATATAAGAACCTTTTTTCCTTACTGGATCCAATAGCAAGCTAGAAGTCCTTGGACCCAAGTTTTTCCAGATGCAGTAGGCATCTGGATTTGAATACTATTTTGCTGATGATTTAAAATCATGGCAACTATAGTTGATTAATAAATCGAGTGCTTGTAATCTAAACAGCTCTCCTCCAAAGATTAAGAACATTTGAGGATGTCATCGAGAGTAATTGTAATATCAGAGTTTAGAGATTTTTAAAAGTCCTCCCATATTTCCAAACTCCTGCTTTCAATTATTGATAGATTGCTTAGATTTTAGGTGGCTGATTGCATTTTACCTAGCTCTCTCATCCATAAAGCCTCGTCTGAACTAAATAATTGTTCTAGTTGATAAAGTTCGTAGTCTTTGACAGTTTAGAGCACGATTACTAATCGCTCAAGCTGCAAATTTATGTGCTCACGCTTCGAGAGCAATGTCAATAGTATTCTTCTCTATGAGAAAACTCCTAGAAGCTCATTGAGTATATTGGATGGGTCCTGCTTTACTTTTAAAATCGAAATCATTGTGACCATGTCCTCTCTATAGAGCTTGTTGATTTTCCTGATTGTTGGGATAAAATCGTTGTAGAGGAAGTTATCTTTATTTCTAACTATCATCTCTGCTTCTTTTTCAGAGAAGCCACTCTTGTTAAGGAATTATTGAAAGATTGTATTGGTCTCTGGTGATGCAAAGGTCTTGAGTGATGAAGTAGCATTTAGATCCAGTAGTATACTGATTAGTCCCATTGTCATTGGCTGATTAGTGTCTCTCAGATGTCTGTTTATGGATGCTGCCATCACACCTAAAATCTACTTCTCAGCTTCATCAAAAATTTGAATGTCTACACTATGTTTCAAGTTTGGGTAGAGAGTGTATATGAGTGTCTGTCCCTCTAATGGTAACTCTTTAATAGTTGATGCTGCTGCCAAGTGAAACTTCAAGATCTGGGATTGCGTATATGCTTTGAGCTCTTGCTCGATGCTTTGGATCTCCCTTGTTTTAAACAACTCTATTATATGAATTTGCTAATGCCTTAATTAGCATTCAACACAATTGCTGTAAAATTCTCTGTCTTAGAGAAGTGACTAGTTCAACTTCTATATCAAGTTGAGCTGAAATTCATCTTCAAGCTCAGAGAAATGCTGAATAATGAACACACAGAGTTGAGTAATATCATTCTAAGGTTAGGTAGTTAGCGATGGACTATCGCTTGAAGTCCTGAGTCTTTACCTTTAAAGGTTCTTCTAGTTCCTTAATGGCATAGATTTATCTGACTCTCTTTTACTTAATAATGAGTCATCCTTGGTTTTCACTCCAGTAAGAGCTCATCTGAGATTTTATCTCTTAACTCGGATGTAGTTTTTAATCAGATCGCGGTCGAGATAGTTTAGAGGGAATTCTGACAACTTGGGATGGCCCTGAATATCCTTGAAAGTTTTCTAGTAGCAATTGGTAATGAGGCTTATGGCCATTTTGGCCTCTTAGCTTGGCACTTTGGTATCTTACTGGTCATAGTATTTTTTGAAATCTCTGTATGTTTTAAAGTCTTTTGATTCAATGTCCTTGTTTTGCTATTTTGCCTCCCTTTTTTTTAGACTTGGAGATGGCTTTGACTTTGACGATTGAAGAGATTTAGTGGATGAAAGCTTGGAATTGAAACGTGAGTCATCACTGTCATACATCGAGACTTGAGAGTCGCTCATTTATTTTGAATTATGAATTTATGATTTTTTTGAATTAATGAAATTTAAATTTAAATCACATATTAAAAGAATCTAACATCATAAACCAAAGAGATTAATAACACAGGGTGGGGTAGATAAAAATTTGACAACAATTTTTTTTCTAAAAAAAAGTCACAAAAATCACAAAAATCACAAAAAAAGTCACTAAAATCACAAAAAAGTCACAAAAATCACAAAAAATCACAAACTTTAAAATTTTCAAATTTTTGAGGGAAAATTAATTGGCCCCCTCCCTTTTTCTGTAAATCGATGTGACTTTAAATGTTTTCACATTCAAAGATAGCATTACGATTAAAAGAGCTGTTTTTCTTATAGTTAAGGTTGGTATTAATATTTTATTTTTAATTAGCTATAGGTAATATCATTTATGGAGACAAATTCTATAAAAAGATCATACCATCATTTTCAGATGAATGATAGTCAAGCTGAGGACAGCATCCTTAAGATTACTCCTCACGAACTAGGTGGGAAATTCAAATCTAAGCTTGACATTTATACCTATCTTACTGAAATCCGTAATTTATTTGCTTTTCAATTTTATAGTTGGGTACTACATGCCACCAATCGATGGAGTTAACAGAGAATATCTCAGATTGATTTTTAAGGGAGGCAAGAGACTGATGAAGATGGATCAGATCAAGATGGTGAGGGTGCCAAAATATGATGAGCTTTCCGTAAGACAACTATATTTGCAAGTGTGTGATGACTAAGAGCTGAGCATCTATCTGCCTGATATGTCAGAGAAATCAAAACCTATAGACAGGCAATACTTTTTCAATGTTCTTAACACAATTCAGCCTGAGTATCTCTCGCACATTATCAACAAGTCAAGGGGAAGCAGGAACAGCGTGGATGGTCAAGGATAGAAGAACGACTTCATCCTTATCTCTGATGATTGGTTCTCACAGTTGACCAGCCATCCTTTTATCTCAAGTAGCCTACCCTACCTTAAACTTATTAATATATAGAAAAATCGGGGAGGACTATGCAGCTCTTGAAAGCTTCTACTAAACTAATGAAAGCTAGAAAACCTAAGCAATCGCCTCCCAAAGTTTTGTCCCTAAAACGATTTAGGGGAATAGAGCATGCCTCAGCTAGCAAAGGGATGAAACCAAGCGAGGGATCTCGGCTCATGGAGATGAACACTACTATGTTTGAGTCCCAATCAGACGCTGGCACTATGAACAACAACGCGATGAGATTTAACATTTGAGCTTTAATTAGCATAATTAAAATTAACATCATAAATCAAACTTCTTCATTTTTTTCTTGCATATTTCTCTGATAACATTATCATCTACACTGCAGAATGCTTATCTCAAAACTTTCTTTGCGTCAAACTTCTCGTTCTATCCGACAATCTTCATCTTCATCCTCTTGAACTAGTTCTTAAGCACTGAAAAATAGTTCTCTATAGGATTGTATTAGGGCGAGTAAGGAGGAGTAAAAATGAGAGTGATGCCGAGCTCGTCAGTCAAAGCTTTGATCTTTTTACTATGATGCACTCTTAGGTTATCGAGCACTACAGCAAGCTAATTTGTCTAGTTTTGTTCATGCAAGCCTATGATGAAATCATAAAACTTCTCAATGTCCACTGACCTATCATAATAGTAGTATAGTTCGAGACCTCTGTCGGGAGATACTCCTGCAACTACAGCAATACTCTTGGTGAATTGTAGTTTGTCTTTGACTGTAATGTTTGTGTATCTATTGCTGTACTCTTGCTTGAGGTTGGTGGAGTAAGTAAACATCACCTCGTCTATGAATACTACTTTCCTCCCTTCTTGTTGTGCATTGATTAACTTGCCTCTCATCTCTTGATATAACTCTTGCGTTTTTAGTTCCTAAATTGGACTCATGTACTTGCACACGCTTATGAACTTTCTCTTGATTCCTTTTTCCCTGTAGATTCTGGAAAGTTTGGAGGGAGAAATTTTAAGTTCTGGAAATTTCCTATGGAACATCACGCATCTCTCCCCTAGAGTCATTCCGGCTTGAAGCTACAAAGTGTCTTGGCTTGTAAGGAACTCGAGTTTATCGTCAGATAGTTATCCAAATCTCCTGACTTGATTTAAGCCATTTGCTTGGGAACTTCTGACAGTACAAATTGTTTTTACCATTGCTGATTGAATGCCTGTAAGTTCACTTATCAGTTAGTAGCTAAGGTAGACTTCAGAATCTTTAACTGGATTGAGACATCTGTACCTGAGAAAAATTATTAAATCCTGCACACTCGAAAAAGGCTGTAATTAACTCATTGTTAGGTGATCGCTGCTGAACAGTAGTTTAAGGTTTTTATTTGAATTCAAATTTTAAAGTCATAGCAATTAAGTGATTGCCTCTATTTAATCAAGTAAAATTGTTATTAACTTAAGACAGCTTTCTTCAAGTCTTTAGCTTGATACTTTTTCCGAAGGTCTTTAAGCTCAATAATTTTCAAGTATCCTCTTAAATGTAACTTTGACTTCACTAAATGCAAATGAAGCATTGGATAAATTACATTTAGATGGGAAATGTACAGTAGTCTTGAAAATTATAGCGTTTCCTCCGCTTCCTCCGCTTCCCCCGCTTCCCCCGCTTCCTCCGCTTCTTCAGATTCCTCCTCTTCCTCCGATTCCTATGCTTCCTCTTCTTCCTCCGATTCCTCCTCCTCTATGACTTTACTTGTTGAATCAATTCCTTACAATTAAAATCATCATTGAGCTCCATTTAGATTCCTCCGCTTCCCCCGACCCAAGATTCCTCCGCTTCCTCCGATTCCCCCGCTTCTTCCGCTTCCTCCCATTCCCCCGCTTCCCCCGCTTCCTCCGCTTCCTAAAAATCTAGATAAAACCTGATTATTGTTGCTGAAATAGTTTTTACAACTCTATTCAACTCAGGCCCTGGTAACACAAAGGAACAAAATTTGGATTTAAAAATCCAGTATCACACGCAGTGAAAGCTAAGCAGCATGAAGATGAATAGCCAACTTCCCTTAAAAAGACTTCACATTGCACGATTTAAAACTTATTTACCTTGCTGCTAACATCAACTCTACAGGTTGGTATTTCTTAGCTCTTAAGATTCCAATGTATTGTCTAGGAAGGTTAGAGAATACAGGCGAGGTCGAGCAGCTCACAGGATTGTAAAATTTTGATACTAATACAAAGTGGATAGCCAACCTTACAGACTTTCTTCTAGAGCTAAAGAAAGATCAATTCATCTGAAGGATGGGATTTAGGCGAGTATAAGATCTTTCATATATATATTAGAGGAAAAAATTTTGCAATCGCATGAATTTGTCCAGTGTGGGCAAGGTGAGGGGAGAGGATGCAGCCTTCAGATTTTCCAGGCCAAGGTATTATAACGCAGATGTTTTAAACCTCTAATTAAGCATAAATTCATTTAAACTGTTGATTAATATTTTCATATCATTAAATTCTCAAAATTTAGAGTAATTATTCTATTCGTTGATAACTTGTCAGTTCATAAAACTAAAGACTCAAGGAAGGAATATGAAAGGCTAAATATAACACCTGTATTTAATGTCTTACAGCCCTTAGTTCAATGGAATTGAATTATATTGGGGGTTATTGAAAGGTCATTAAGAAATTGCTGCTCTACCATCTGATGCATGATTTAAAGATAGATACAGTCGATTTTATTAAGAGTGCTGCTAAGAGAGTCAGCGATGAAAAAGCTAAAGTGTGTGCAAGAGAAGGGAGATTTTGTGTATTAAATAAGTATAAGAGTTAAACCAAGGAATAAGTTAACAGATTAATCTGCCAGTGGTAGTGGTACACGCCTACATCCGGCTACACTTGCAATGTCCAAGCAATTACTTCCGGTTTATGATAAACCAATGATATATTATCCGCTGTCAATATTAATGTTAGCTGAAATTAGAGATGTTTTGATTATTTCAACACCACAAGATATTTCGCGTTTTGAACAGCTACTTGGTGATGGTAGTCAGTGGGGTATGAGTATATCTTATGCAGTTCAACCAAACCCAGATGGATTGGCACAAGCATTTATCATTGGTGAAGAATTTTTAAATGGTAGTCCGGCGTGTCTGATTCTTGGTGATAATCTATTTTACGGTAGTGGAATGACTGAGCTACTTATCTCCGCCCAGAATGCAAGTGGAGCTACAGTTTTTGCTTATCAGGTGGCTGACCCAGAGCGTTATGGTGTAGTTGAGTTTGATGCTAACACAAAAGTGATTAGTATTGAGGAAAAACCAAAAGAGCCTAAGTCAGATTTTGCGGTAACTGGGTTATATTTTTATGATAGTAGTGTTGTTAGCTTGGCGAAAGAAGTAAAACCATCAGCTCGTGGTGAGCTTGAAATTACCGATCTAAACCGCTTATACCTGGAACAGGGTAAATTAAATGTAATCACAATGAAACGTGGTTTTGCTTGGCTTGATACTGGTACCCATGATTCTTTACTAGAAGCATCTAATTTTATCCAGACAGTTGAACATCGGCAGGGAATCAAAATAGCCTGTTTGGAAGAAATTGCGCTTCATAAAGGCTGGCTAACAAAAGATATCCTTGCTGAAAGATTGTCTGCTATGGGCAAAAGTACTTATGCGGAGTATCTACGTCGGATTATAAAATAAGGTTTAGATTATGGAATTTATAAAAACAGCTATCCCAGAAGTAATTCTTATCAAGCCTAAGGTATTTGGTGATGATAGAGGATTCTTCCTAGAGTCATATAAGAAACCACTCTTTGCTGCGAATGGTATTGATTATGATTTTATTCAGGATAATCATTCAATGTCAGCTAAAGGAGTTTTACGTGGCTTACACTATCAGTTAAATCCAAAAGCACAGGGGAAGCTAGTACGCTGTGTTAGTGGCAGTGTTTTTGATGTAGCCGTTGATATTCGTAGTGGCTCACCAACATTTGGGCAATGGGTTGCTTATGAATTAAGCGCTTCTAATAAACAGATGCTATGGATTCCTCCCGGCTTTGCCCATGGTTTTATTACCCTTGAAGATAACACTCAGTTTTTATATAAAACCACTAATGACTACGCACCTGAATATGATCGTGGGATTAAGTATGATGATCCTGAGATTGGCATAGCTTGGCCAAAGGTGGGAGAGTTACTTTTATCTATAAAAGATCAGGCTCAACCATTATTAAAAGATGCTGAAATAAATTTTGTATTTGGAAAAGAAAATGACTAAAACATTATTAGTTACTGGTGGAGCCGGGTTTATTGGTTCAGCAGTAGTCCGGGAATTGATTCAAAACTCGGACTATACTGTAATAAATATTGATAAGCTTACTTATGCTGGCAATCTTGAATCATTAAAAAGTGTAGAAAATAGTTCAAGATATAAATTTGAGCAAGTGGATATTTGTGATAAAGCGAACATTCAGCGCATATTTAATCATTATCAGCCAGTTGGAATTTTACATCTGGCGGCGGAAAGTCATGTTGATCGTTCAATCGTTGGTCCCGGTGAGTTTATTGAGACAAATATAGTTGGAACATACAATTTGCTTGAGTGTGCACGAGAGTATTATAATCAGCTTACTGATAAAAGCCAGTTTAAATTTGTGCATATATCAACCGATGAAGTATTTGGTTCACTTGGTGATACTGGTTATTTTAGTGAAGTAACACCTTATGATCCACGTAGCCCATATTCGGCATCGAAAGCGAGTAGTGACATGCTAGTGCGTGCTTGGTATCATACTTATAATTTGCCAATAGTTATAACCAATTGTACCAACAATTATGGTCCATACCATTTTCCGGAAAAATTGATTCCTCTTGTGATAAATAACTCACTACAAGGTAAATCACTACCAATTTACGGTAAGGGTGATAATGTCCGTGACTGGCTTTATGTAGATGACCATGCTCGGGGTATTATTCTTGCCTTTGAAAAAGGGAGGGTTGGTGAAAGCTACTGTATCGGCGGACATAATGAGCGTACTAATCTTCAGGTGGTAGAAACTATCTGTCGGATTCTTGATGAGTTACAACCTAAAGCAGATAAAACATCTTATTCCAATCAGATTACATATGTGACAGATCGTGCGGGACATGATTACCGTTATGCGATGGATCCAGCAAAAATTCAGGCTGAATTAGGTTGGCGTCCACAGGAAGATTTTGATTCTGGGATCAGGAAGACAGTGAAATGGTATTTGGATAATCAAGAATGGGTAGCACATGTCATTAGTGGTGAATATCAAAGCTGGATCAAGCAAAATTATGTAGGACGTAACTAATGGCTAAAATTTTGGTATTGGGAGCAAACGGGCAGCTTGGCAGTGATCTGATGAAGATATTTGCCGGAACTAATAATGACGTTCTTGGTTTAACCCAGATGGATCTGGATGCAGCTTCAGCTGATGTTGGTTCTCAATTAGCTAAATACACTGGTTATGAATATATTATTAATTGTATTGCGACAACCAATGTTGATGCTTGTGAAGACAATCCAGATCTGGCGTTTATTTTAAATAGTGCCTTTGTTGTGAAGTTGGCAAAGTTCTGTCAGCAACAGCAAACTATATTGATTCAGATATCTACTGATTATATCCTTGATGGTATTGCTAATGAACCAATTTCAGAGCTTGTTGCTCCTAACCCATTAAATGTCTATGGTTTATCTAAATATGCCGGGGAAATTGCGGTAAGTTCTAATTGTGATAAATATTTCGTCTTACGGGTGGCATCGCTATTTGGTATTGCCGGGGCATCAGGAAAAGGTGGGAATTTTATTAATACTATGTTAAGACTTGCAACTGAAAAAGATAGCTGGCAGGTGATTGATGATCAGTTTAGCTCTCCAACTCACACGCTTGATGTTGCTCGTGCAATTGCTTGCCTAATTGATGATAAAATTACTGATTTTGGG
>ARYC01000004.1:0-44049 GCA_000711775.1 Oxytricha trifallax
TTAAAATTATTGATTCAATATCTGCCGCGTCATATAGCATTGAATAGGTGGCTTTTCCCAGAATTGCACTTGCTTCAATACCAAGAAAATCGGCATAACTTTTTGAATAATAGATCATTTCTGATTGATGGTTTTTCACCCCAAACATTTGGTGTGGTGATGCAGTTGCAATTATTTCTAAGGCAGAGATAATTTGTTTTAGAGCATCTTTATCGGCTAGCTGTATTTGCTTCATGGTTAGTCAAGTATCTAAAAATTGCTGATAACTTTCAATGAGTTTTTTCGTTATTGAACCACATTTACCTGTACCGATGATTGTTTCATTTATTTTGGTTAGTGGTCTTATTAGTAAGGTGGTGCTTGTTGCAAATACTTCTTTTGCTGCAATTAGCTCATCAGGCGTGAATGGTTTTTCAATGACTGTGATTCCTGCTGCTTTTGCCAGTTCGATAACTCGTTTCCTGGTTATTCCAGCAAGGACATGATTGTCAAGGTTTTTGGTAACTAGGTTATCATTATTATCAACTATGAATAAATTTGAGAAAGAGCATTCGGTAACAGTATTATTTCGCACTAAGATTGCTTCAGAATAACCCAAATCAACTGCTTTTTGTTTACTTAGAGAACTGGCGATTAGACTAATTGATTTTATATCACAGCGTTGCCAGCGAATATCTTCAAGAGTTATGGCAGAGTAACCATTTATTAACTCATCAGGGGTGGTTATGGTTAAAGGTGAAACTGTCATAATTAATGTTGGACTGATTCCTTCTGGGATTAACTGATTCCTATTGGTGACGCCTCTGGTTACCTGAATATACACCGAGGCATTTTCTAGGTTATTTTGTTGGCATAAATTCATCATTATATTACTAAGCTCTTCGTAAGTATAGGGTAGTTTAATATCCATTTCATTTAACGAGCGAAATAACCGCTCAAGATGCCATTCGTTATCTATCAGCTGGCTTTTGTAAAAAAGAATGACTTCATATACTCCATCAGCAAATTGCATTCCGCGATCTTCAATGTGGATATATGCCTCTGCATGATTGATGAAATTCCCATTTAAAAAGCTGATACGTTTCATTTTTCTAACCTATTTACATGACTAGTGCTTATTTTACTACTGTTTGCAATGTGATAAGCATACTTTTTGAGAAGTTGACTAAAATTGTCGGATATTGTATAATATTGGCATGGTAACTGACTTAAATATAGCTAAAATAAATAATGTTATATACTTGACAAAGTTAGTGGGTTAATGTAAAATCCGTGCCAATAATTTTTTATAGGTTTATTACGGTTATGAAGCTGACTACAAAAGGTAAGTTTGCAGTTACTGCATTATTAGATATAGCCATTTATAGTGAAAGTAATTCAAGACCTATTACACTATATAATATTAGTGAAAGGCAAAATATATCTCTTTCATATCTAGAACAATTATTTGTTAAACTGCGCAAAAACCAAGTGGTAAAAAGTTACAAGGGTCCTGGTGGCGGTTATATGCTTAATCGAAATCTGGATGAAATAAATATATCACAAATCATTCGAGCGGTTGATGAAGATATGGATGCTAGAACTTGTCGTGGTGATAAAAATTGCAAAGATAACCGCAAGTGTCTTACTCATGATTTATGGGCTGGATTAACCTCTGAATTATATAGTTATCTGGATAAAATCACCTTAAAAGATCTAATTCAAAAAGCAGATGCTAATGAGCCTGCAAAAATTATGTTTTGCCCAAATTAACAAGGAATTAAGTTGAATGAAAATTAAATTGCCAATCTATCTGGATAATTCGGCAACCACAAAAATTGACCCTCGGGTGCTGGCTAAAATGTTGCCATATCTGACAGATGATTTTGGGAATCCGGCATCGCGTTCGCATTCGTTTGGTTGGACGGCTGAGGCTGCTGTTGAAAATGCCCGTCAGCAGGTTGCTGATGCTGTTGGCTGTGATAGTAAAGAAATTATCTGGACATCTGGTGCAACGGAGTCAATTAATTTGGCACTTAAGGGCGCTGCTGAATTTTATCAGGAAAAAGGTAAGCATCTGATTACTGTTAAAACAGAGCATAAGGCTACCCTTGATACCATGCGTGAGTTAGAGCGGATTGGTTTCGAGGTAACCTATCTATCTCCTGAGACAAATGGGCTTATTGATATTGCTAAATTTGCTGCGGCAATCCGACCAGATACGATAATTGCTTCGGTTATGTTTGTCAATAATGAAATTGGAGTAATTCAGGATATTTCGGCTATTGGTCAATTATGCCGTGAAAAAGGTATTATCTTTCATGTTGATGCAGCTCAGGCGGTAGGTAAAGTTGACTTCAGTCTTGCTGATCTTAATGTTGACTTGATGAGTTTTTCGGCACATAAGGTATATGGACCAAAAGGTGTCGGTGCACTTTATGTAAGACGTAAACCAAGGGTTCGATTATTACCGCTTATCCATGGTGGTGGACATGAACGAGGATTTAGATCAGGTACTTTGCCAGCACATCAAATCGTTGGCATGGGTGAAGCTTTTGCGATTGCTAAAGCTGAAATGGCTACTGAGTTACCAAAACTTAAATATTTACAGAATAAATTATTAACTGGGTTGCAAGCAATACCAGAAATATATGTTAATGGCGATTTAGAACATCGTGTACCACAAAATTTGAACGTTAGCTTCAATTTTGTAGAAGGTGAATCATTAATGATGGCGATTAAAGATATTGCCGTATCTAGTGGTTCGGCATGTACTTCGGCATCTCTTGAGCCTTCATATGTGCTTCGTGCAATTGGACGAAATGATGAATTGGCACATAGTTCGATTCGTTTCAGTATCGGCAGATTTAATACTGAAGAAGAAATAGATTATACAATTAAATTATTGCAGGAAAAAGTAGCAAAACTACGTGAACTTTCGCCATTATGGGAGATGTTTCAAGATGGTATTGATGTGGAAAATTTCCAATGGGATTCACATGATACTCAACGTGACGTAATTTTGCATTAGAAGGAATTTAAAATGTCTTATTCAAACAAAGTAATTGATCATTATGAAAACCCTCGTAATGTGGGGGCACTTGATAAGAATGATCCTCATGTAGGTACTGGTATGGTTGGTGCACCATCTTGTGGTGATGTTATGAAGCTGCAAATTAAAGTTGGCGATAATGGCGTTATTGAGGATGCTAAATTTAAAACTTATGGTTGTGGTTCGGCAATTGCTTCTTCGTCACTTGTAACTGAGTGGTTAAAAGGTAAATCTCTTGATGAAGCTAAAACTATCAAAAATAGTCAGATTGCTGATGAGCTAGAGTTACCACCAGTAAAAATACACTGTTCAGTCTTGGCAGAAGATGCAATAAAAGCTGCAATAGCTGATTATCAGGCTAAGCACGGAAAATAAGTGAGTGATAATATGATTAGTGCAACTGAAAAAGCAGCAAGTCGGGTTCAGGCTTTCTTAGCTAAGCGCGGCAAGGGAATTGGATTGCGGCTAGGGGTAAGGACTAGTGGCTGTTCTGGACTTGCCTATAAAATAGAGTTTGTAGATAATTCAAATCCAGATGATGAGGTATTTGATTCAAATGGGATAAAAATATTTGTTGATCAGAAAAGTCTCAAATATCTTGATGGTACGGTGCTTGATTATACCAAGGAAGGTTTACAGGAAGGATTTAAATTTACAAATCCTAACGTAAAAGATGAATGTGGTTGTGGTGAAAGTTTCACTGTATAAGCAAAATAAATAAAGTAAAAGCCCCTTAATGGGGCTTTTACTTTATTTATGCCTTATAATATTGTTAGTCAGAATTTGAAGAATGAATTGAATATGGATAAGCTGTTAAAACTGAATTTTTTTGAATTATTTAATATTAAACCTGTATTTGCTATTAATCTTGAACAAATACAAAATAATATGCGTGAACTGCAAAAACAATATCATCCGGATAAATACGCTAGTCAGGCTACAGAGATAGCAAATCAGTCTTTGATGCTTTCCAGTTATATAAATGAGGCATATTCGATACTTTCTAGTCCACTATTAAGGGCTTTGTATCTGTTAAAATTACGGGGAATTGAAATAGACTTGGTCCACGAAACTAGGTTTAATCATGAGTTTCTTCTGGAACAGATAGAGGTACGGGAAGCAATTGATGAGGCCAAAGATAATCAGGATTTTGATCAGCTTTTGACAATAGAAAATCAATTACAATTTAAAGAACAAAACTTAGTTCAACAAATAAACGAGCTATTTATTAGTAATAAGCTTGATTTGATTGTTGAACCTATAAAACAGTTATCATTTTATGTGAAATTACAGCAACTGGTTGCAACCAGTATTGCAGAAATCTAGAATAAGTAGGGAAGTATGGCATTATTACAAATTGCAGAACCAGAAATGTCTGGAGTTCCGCATCAGAGAAACATTGCAATAGGAATTGATCTTGGAACTACCAATTCGCTGGTGGCTACAGTTAAAAGTGGTGAAGCGGTGGTGTTGTCTGATTCTGATGGGAATAATTTAATCCCGTCGGTAGTAAATTATGGGGATGATACAGTTTTAGTTGGTCGTGCAGCTCAGAAGCTAAGGGTAACTGACCCTGCAAATACAGTTGTTTCGGTAAAAAGATTTATGGGTAGAAGTTTTGCTGATCTTGATCCGGAAATTACCTATCCATATAAATTTGTAAATCAGGCTGGTCATATTCAGATTAATACCCGTCAGGGAGTTAAAGACCCGGTGCAGGTGTCAGCTGATATATTGAGAAGCCTAAAAATACTGGCAACCGAATCTTTAGGTGAGGAAGCTGTTGGGGCGGTTATTACCGTTCCTGCCTATTTTGACGATGCACAGCGGATTGCGACCAAACATGCAGCTGAGTTAGCGGGGTTAAATGTTTTAAGACTTCTTAATGAACCAACTGCCGCAGCTATAGCTTATGGTCTTGATAGTAAGCAAGAAGGTATATTTCTAGTCTATGACTTGGGTGGTGGCACTTTTGATGTATCTGTCCTACGTTTAAATAAAGGTGTCTTTGAGGTACTTGCCGTTAGTGGTGATACCCATTTGGGCGGAGATGATTTTGATCATCGTTTATTTTGCTATATATTGCAAAAATCAAATTTATCACAATTAAATGATGAAGATACTGCTTTACTACTAGTAAAATCGAGAGAAGTTAAGGAGCAGTTTTCGCAAAAAGAAAAAGTTGCTTTGAATGTGGTACTCTCCAATAAGAAAATTGTAAATATTTCAATAACACGTTCTGAATTTGAAGAGATTGTGCATAATCTTGTGCAAAAAACCATGTTGCCAGTAAAAAAAGCATTACGCGATGCAAAATTGACCAAAGATGATATTAGTGAGATTATTATGGTTGGTGGTTCAACTAGGCTTTTGCCAGTTCGCTATGCAGTTAGAGATTTTTTTGCTAAAGAACCGCTTACTACAATTAATCCAGATGAGGTTGTAGCAATTGGTGCTAGTATTCAAGCTAATGTTTTGGCTGGGAACACCAAGGATGATTGGCTTCTTCTTGATGTAACACCATTATCCCTTGGCGTTGAAACTATGGGCGGTCTTACTGAAAAAATCATTCCGCGTAATTCAGCAATTCCAGTAGCTAGAGCACAGGAGTTCACTACTTATAAAGATGGGCAAACGGCGATGACAATCCATGTTGTGCAGGGTGAGCGTGAAATGGTTGCTGATTGTCGTTCACTTGCTAGGTTTACGTTACGCGGAATTCCACCAATGGTTGCTGGACAGCCAAGGATTAGGATTACTTATCAGATTGATGCTGATGGACTATTAACCGTAAGTGCTAAGGAAATGAGTACCGGGATTATTAGTCAGATTGAGGTAAAACCAAGTTATGGATTATCTGATGATGAAATTCAAAATATGCTGACTGAGTCAATTGATAATGCAGATAAAGACATGCAAATTCGGCTTTATCAGGAAGCCATTGTTGATGCTAAAGCTTTGATTGATTCAATAGAGAAAGTAATGATTGAAGATTCAGATTTACTTCTTGATGGTGAAATGGATAAAATCAGCCATGTGAGTATGCAGTTGAAAATTAAAATAGCTAGAATTGTAGAAGACTATACGGAAGCTACCAGTCAAATCAAAATCTTAACGAATCAGCTAAATGATGTAAGTAATGACTTTGCTAGTCGTAGAATGAATCAGGCAATTAGCGCTAGCTTAAAAGGGAAAAATGTGAGTGAAATTTTGACGGAGAACAAATAAAAATGCCTATTAAAATCTATGATCCAAAGGCATGGGTACATTTTTTATTTAATTTTCATCAGGAAAATGTATTTAGACGCCTAAGACCAATTGTAATACTAATGATTATTTATGCTTCGTTAGTTAGTGCCGCAGAATATTTTCTCCATGATTATTATAGTATTATTAATGACTTTGCGTATCTGGGGCAGTTTCATCTACTATTTAATTTTGTACTTTCAATCATGATTGCTTTTCGGGTAAATACTGCTTATGCCCGCTGGTGGGAAGGGCGTGGTTTATGGGGACAGCTTACCAATAACGCACGTAATCTAGCATTACGCTTTGATGCTTTTCTTGGTTTAAATAATTATCCGGAATTTAAGGAATACCTTGCCAGATTCCCGGAGCTACTAAAATGTCATTTACGGCGTGAAATTGATAACTGTATGGAAATTATGGATGAGCTTCAGGTGCCACATACTCAGCAGGATCATTTACCGAATATCCTTTTGCGTGAGATGAACCGGATACTTAGTAAGTGTCGGCAAGAGGGGAAAGTTGAATTAGAACAGTTTTTGGTGTTAAGCGAGAATTTAGGTGCATTTACTGATGTTTTGGGTGCTTGTGAGAAAATTCTTAATACCCCAGTTCCATTGCCATTTAATGTTTTAATAAAACAGGCGTTATTTTTCTACATGTTAATATTTCCATTTGGCTGGGCCGGGACATTTGGTTTTTTTGTTATTCCAATGATTATTGTTATGATTTATGTCTTGTGGGGGCTTGAAGCTGTAGCAGACGAGCTTGAAAATCCATTTGCTTATGATGATAATGATTTGCCACTTGACAATATTTCGATAAATATTGCCAATAATGTAAGAAATATTGCGGGATAAACCTAAGTATGCACCCTCTATTGAAACTTTTTCGTTATAGTGGTAAATATCGTAAAGATATTATTATTGCTTCACTATATTCGCTATTGAATAAATCTTTTGATATTCTTCCTGAGGTTTTAATCGGGGTTGCGGTTGATGTGATTGTAAAACGGCAAGATTCATTATTAGCTAAGATTGGCATTCATGATGTAAAATGGCAGATAGTGATACTTGGTTTATTTACTGGGCTTACTTGGGTGTTGGAATCATTATTTCAGTATCTGTATTCATTAAAATGGTGCTATCTGGCGCAACATTTACAACATGATATGCGCCTTGATGCCTATTCACATGTGCAGAAGCTTGAGCTTGAATATTTTGAAAATCAGGCAACAGGTAATTTGATGGCAATTCTTAATGATGACATTAATCAACTCGAGCGATTTATCAATGATGGAATTAATCAAATTCTACAGATAATATCTTCAACTATAATTATTAGTATCATATTTTTTATGATATCTGCAGAAGTTGCAGTACTAAGCTTTTTACCAATGCCATTAATTGTAATCGGTGTTTTCTATTTTCGCAAAAAGCTTGCAACACGCTATTTAAGTGTACGTAATTCGGCAGGTGAATTAAATAGTAAGTTAAATACTAATTTATCTGGGCTACCGATAATTAAGGCATTTGTTACTGAAATTCATGAGTTAAGTCAGATAACCAAACTTAGTCAGAAATATGCTGATGCGAATAAAAAAGCCATTATTATGTCAGCAGCGGTAACCCCGGTAATCCGGATGGCAGTTATGCTTGGTTTTCTAGGTGCTTTAATTTATGGCGGTTTATTAACGATTGATGGAAAAATAGAAGTTGCCTCGTATAGTATTTTGATATTTTTATCACAGCGTTTATTGTGGCCTCTTACCTATTTAGCTCAAGTAACTGATATGTATCAACGTTCAATGGCAGCAATCAATCGTGTAATGGGCTTATTAAATGCACCAGTGCATATTGTCTCTGGACCAAATCAACTTATATTGCCATGTCGTGGAGAAATTGAATTTAAGCAGATTGATTTTGCCTATCACGAACGGGACAAGCTTTTTAGTGATTTATCATTTAATGTCAAAAGTGGTGAGACAGTTGCTTTTGTGGGTAGTACTGGTTCAGGTAAATCAACTATAGTTAAATTATTACTGCGTTTTTATAGCTACAATTCTGGTCAAATTTTGATTGATAATCAGGATATAACCTCGTTACAGTTAGCTGGATTACGTCAGCAGATTGGTCTGGTTAGTCAAGATACATTCTTGATTGATGGGACTATTGCTGATAATATTGCTTATGGTACATTTAATGCTACGATGGAAGAAATTACCCGGGTTGCTAGATTGGCTGAAGCAGATGGCTTTATTAGTCCCCGTAGTTTATTTTTTTAATATTGATGAAAGGGTGATATTCCATCCACTATCGACTATGGAGATTATTAAAAAGTATGTGGGCAAGTTTTTTATTTTTTAATCTGACTATGATTTGTAATGGTTTTGATCTATTATTAATAGGTATTTTGGGGGCACTCATAGAAGTCAAAACTTGCGACTTTTTTCCTGGTAAATATTTTCTTGATCTAAGGCAACAGGATACACATTTAATCTATCCTGAGTTCAACCTGACTAGTTAGAGCTGCTACAGATTCGTGGTTGAGGAGCTATGACAAGAACAAAAGTCATTTTTGAAAGTAAATTGTAAAAAAGTTCTTAAAACTCTAAAAATATGCCTTTTCGCATGCTTTTGAGATTATTATTAAACAAAACCTAGATTTTGTGAGTATTACTCATTAAATTGACGAAAACCCTGAAAACCCAGCCATTTTGATAAGAAAACCCGACCAAATTCATTATAAAAATACAAACTTCGGCTTCTCTTTGTGTTTTGTGGAAAAGTGTCTCTGGGTTTTCATTCTATAGTAAAGACATAATAATCAAAAGAATGCGCGGTCTCTTAGGCTTTGCAAGTTTGACATTGGGTTTTCATGCACTTCGCCTTGAGTTTTCATTACGCAATACGCAGAGTTTTCGCTTTGCTCAGGACTCGCGTCCCAATTTAATTAAAATTGCCTCGTCTTTGGCTTCCCCGCAGGGGTTTTGGCGTCAGCCTTTTTTCAGGTTATCATAAAATTTGTGCTGAGGTTTTGTAATCTTTATGTTGCGGTTTTGGGGGTTTTTTCAGCCCGTAGTTTATTTTTTTAATATTGATGAAAGGGTGATATTCCATCCACTATCGACTATGGAGATTATTAAAAAGTATGTGGGCAAGTTTTTTATTTTTTAATCTGACTATGATTTGTAATGGTTTTGATCTATTATTAATAGGTATTTTGGGGGCACTCATAGAAGTCAAAACTTGCGACTTTTTTCCTGGTAAATATTTTCTTGATCTAAGGCAACAGGATACACATTTAATCTATCCTGAGTTCAACCTGACTAGTTAGAGCTGCTACAGATTCGTGGTTGAGGAGCTATGACAAGAACAAAAGTCATTTTTGAAAGTAAATTGTAAAAAAGTTCTTAAAACTCTAAAAATATGCCTTTTCGCATGCTTTTGAGATTATTATTAAACAAAACCTAGATTTTGTGAGTACTTCTCATTAAATTGACGAAAACCCTGAAAACCCAGCCATTTTGATAAGAAAACCCGACCAAATTCATTATAAAAATACAAACTTCGGCTTCTCTTTGTGTTTTGTGGAAAAGTGTCTCTGGGTTTTCATTCTATAGTAAAGACATAATAATCAAAAGAATGCGCGGTCTCTTAGGCTTTGCAAGTTTGACATTGGGTTTTCATGCACTTCGCCTTGAGTTTTCATTACGCAATACGCAGAGTTTTCGCTTTGCTCAGGACTCGCGTCCCAATTTAATTAAAATTGCCTCGTCTTTGGCTTCCCCGCAGGGGTTTTGGCGTCAGCCTTTTTTCAGGTTATCATAAAATTTGTGCTGAGGTTTTGTAATCTTTATGTTGCGGTTTTGGGGGTTTTTTCAGCCCGTAGTTTATTTTTTTAATATTGATGAAAGGGTGATATTCCATCCACTATCGACTATGGAGATTATTAAAAAGTATGTGGGCAAGTTTTTTATTTTTTAATCTGACTATGATTTGTAATGGTTTTGATCTATTATTAATAGGTATTTTGGGGGCACTCATAGAAGTCAAAACTTGCGACTTTTTTCCTGGTAAATATTTTCTTGATCTAAGGCAACAGGATACACATTTAATCTATCCTGAGTTCAACCTGACTAGTTAGAGCTGCTACAGATTCGTGGTTGAGGAGCTATGACAAGAACAAAAGTCATTTTTGAAAGTAAATTGTAAAAAAGTTCTTAAAACTCTAAAAATATGCCTTTTCGCATGCTTTTGAGATTATTATTAAACAAAACCTAGATTTTGTGAGTACTTACTCATTAAATTGACGAAAACCCTGAAAACCCAGCCATTTTGATAAGAAAACCCGACCAAATTCATTATAAAAATACAAACTTCGGCTTCTCTTTGGGTTTTGTGGAAAAGTGTCTCTGGGTTTTCATTCTATAGTAAAGACATAATAATCAAAAGAATGCGCGGTCTCTTAGGCTTTGCAAGTTTGACATTGGGGTTTCATGCACTTCGCCTTGAGTTTTCATTACGCAATACGCAGAGTCTTCGCTTCGCTCAGGACTCGCGTCCCAATTTAATTAAAATTGCCTCGTCTTTGGCTTCCCCGCAGGGGTTTTGGCGTCAGCCTTTTTTCAGGTTATCATAAAATTTGTGCTGAGGTTTTGTAATCTTTATGTTGCGGTTTTGGGGGTTTTTTCAGCCCGTAGTTTATTTTTTTAATATTGATGAAAGGGTGATATTCCATCCACTATCGACTATGGAGATTATTAAAAAGTATGTGGGCAAGTTTTTTATTTTTTAATCTGACTATGATTTGTAATGGTTTTGATCTATTATTAATAGGTATTTTGGGGGCACTCATAGAAGTCAAAACTTGCGACTTTTTTCCTGGTAAATATTTTCTTGATCTAAGGCAACAGGATACACATTTAATCTATCCTGAGTTCAACCTGACTAGTTAGAGCTGCTACAGATTCGTGGTTGAGGAGCTATGACAAGAACAAAAGTCATTTTTGAAAGTAAATTGTAAAAAAGTTCTTAAAACTCTAAAAATATGCCTTTTCGCATGCTTTTGAGATTATTATTAAACAAAACCTAGATTTTGTGAGTACTACTCATTAAATTGACGAAAACCCTGAAAACCCAGCCATTTTGATAAGAAAACCCGACCAAATTCATTATAAAAATACAAACTTCGGCTTCTCTTTGGGTTTTGTGGAAAAGTGTCTCTGGGTTTTCATTCTATAGTAAAGACATAATAATCAAAAGAATGCGCGGTCTCTTAGGCTTTGCAAGTTTGACATTGGGTTTTCATGCACTTCGCCTTGAGTTTTCATTACGCAATACGCAGAGTCTTCGCTTCGCTCAGGACTCGCGTCCCAATTTAATTAAAATTGCCTCGTCTTTGGCTTCCCCGCAGGGGTTTTGGCGTCAGCCTTTTTTCAGGTTATCATAAAATTTGTGCTGAGGTTTTGTAATCTTTATGTTGCGGTTTTGGGGGTTTTTTCAGCCCGTAGTTTATTTTTTTAATATTGATGAAAGGGTGATATTCCATCCACTATCGACTATGGAGATTATTAAAAAGTATGTGGGCAAGTTTTTTATTTTTTAATCTGACTATGATTTGTAATGGTTTTGATCTATTATTAATAGGTATTTTGGGGGCACTCATAGAAGTCAAAACTTGCGACTTTTTTCCTGGTAAATATTTTCTTGATCTAAGGCAACAGGATACACATTTAATCTATCCTGAGTTCAACCTGACTAGTTAGAGCTGCTACAGATTCGTGGTTGAGGAGCTATGACAAGAACAAAAGTCATTTTGAAAGTAAATTGTAAAAAAAATCTTAAAACTCTAAAAATATACCTTTTCGCATGCTTTTGAGATTATTATTAAAAAAACCTAGATTTGTGAGTACCTACTCATTAAATTGACGAAAACCCTGAAAACCCAGCCATTTTGATAAGAAAACCCGACCAAATTCATTATAAAAATACAAACTTCGGCTTCTCTTTGTGTTTTGTGGAAAAGTGTCTCTGGGTTTTCATTCTATAGTAAAGACATAATAATCAAAAGAATGCGCGGTCTCTTAGGCTTTGCAAGTTTGACATTGGGTTTTCATGCACTTCGCCTTGAGTTTTCATTACGCAATACGCAGAGTTTTCGCTTTGCTCAGACTCGCGTCCCAATTTAATTAAAATTGCCTCGTCTTTGGCTTCCCCGCAGGGGTTTTGGCGTCAGCCTTTTTTCAGGTTATCATAAAATTTGTGCTGAGGTTTTGTAATCTTTATGTTGCGGTTTTGGGGGTTTTTTCAGCCCGTAGTTTATTTTTTTAATATTGATGAAAGGGTGATATTCCATCCACTATCGACTATGGAGATTATTAAAAAGTATGTGGGCAAGTTTTTTATTTTTTAATCTGACTATGATTTGTAATGGTTTTGATCTATTATTAATAGGTATTTTGGGGGCACTCATAGAAGTCAAAACTTGCGACTTTTTTCCTGGTAAATATTTTCTTGATCTAAGGCAACAGGATACACATTTAATCTATCCTGAGTTCAACCTGACTAGTTAGAGCTGCTACAGATTCGTGGTTGAGGAGCTATGACAAGAACAAAAGTCATTTTTGAAAGTAAATTGTAAAAAAGTTCTTAAAACTCTAAAAATATGCCTTTTCGCATGCTTTTGAGATTATTATTAAACAAAACCTAGATTTTGTGAGTACTTACTCATTAAATTGACGAAAACCCTGAAAACCCAGCCATTTTGATAAGAAAACCCGACCAAATTCATTATAAAAATACAAACTTCGGCTTCTCTTTGTGTTTTGTGGAAAAGTGTCTCTGGGTTTTCATTCTATAGTAAAGACATAATAATCAAAAGAATGCGCGGTCTCTTAGGCTTTGCAAGTTTGACATTGGGTTTTCATGCACTTCGCCTTGAGTTTTCATTACGCAATACGCAGAGTTTTCGCTTTGCTCAGGACTCGCGTCCCAATTTAATTAAAATTGCCTCGTCTTTGGCTTCCCCGCAGGGGTTTTGGCGTCAGCCTTTTTTCAGGTTATCATAAAATTTGTGCTGAGGTTTTGTAATCTTTATGTTGCGGTTTTGGGGGTTTTTTCAGCCCGTAGTTTATTTTTTTAATATTGATGAAAGGGTGATATTCCATCCACTATCGACTATGGAGATTATTAAAAAGTATGTGGGCAAGTTTTTTATTTTTTAATCTGACTATGATTTGTAATGGTTTTGATCTATTATTAATAGGTATTTTGGGGGCACTCATAGAAGTCAAAACTTGCGACTTTTTTCCTGGTAAATATTTTCTTGATCTAAGGCAACAGGATACACATTTAATCTATCCTGAGTTCAACCTGACTAGTTAGAGCTGCTACAGATTCGTGGTTGAGGAGCTATGACAAGAACAAAAGTCATTTTTGAAAGTAAATTGTAAAAAAGTTCTTAAAACTCTAAAAATATGCCTTTTCGCATGCTTTTGAGATTATTATTAAACAAAACCTAGATTTTGTGAGTACTTACTCATTAAATTGACGAAAACCCTGAAAACCCAGCCATTTTGATAAGAAAACCCGACCAAATTCATTATAAAAATACAAACTTCGGCTTCTCTTTGTGTTTTGTGGAAAAGTGTCTCTGGGTTTTCATTCTATAGTAAAGACATAATAATCAAAAGAATGCGCGGTCTCTTAGGCTTTGCAAGTTTGACATTGGGTTTTCATGCACTTCGCCTTGAGTTTTCATTACGCAATACGCAGAGTTTTCGCTTTGCTCGACTCGCGTCCCAATTTAATTAAAATTGCCTCGTCTTTGGCTTCCCCGCAGGGGTTTTGGCGTCAGCCTTTTTTCAGGTTATCATAAAATTTGTGCTGAGGTTTTGTAATCTTTATGTTGCGGTTTTGGGGGTTTTTTCAGCCCGTAGTTTATTTTTTTAATATTGATGAAAGGGTGATATTCCATCCACTATCGACTATGGAGATTATTAAAAAGTATGTGGGCAAGTTTTTTATTTTTTAATCTGACTATGATTTGTAATGGTTTTGATCTATTATTAATAGGTATTTTGGGGGCACTCATAGAAGTCAAAACTTGCGACTTTTTTCCTGGTAAATATTTTCTTGATCTAAGGCAACAGGATACACATTTAATCTATCCTGAGTTCAACCTGACTAGTTAGAGCTGCTACAGATTCGTGGTTGAGGAGCTATGACAAGAACAAAAGTCATTTTTGAAAGTAAATTGTAAAAAAGTTCTTAAAACTCTAAAAATATGCCTTTTCGCATGCTTTTGAGATTATTATTAAACAAAACCTAGATTTTGTGAGTACTTACTCATTAAATTGACGAACCTGAAAACCCAGCCATTTTGATAAGAAAACCGACCAAATTCATTATAAAAATACAAACTTCGGCTTCTCTTTGGGTTTTGTGGAAAAGTGTCTCTGGGTTTTCATTCTATAGTAAAGACATAATAATCAAAAGAATGCGCGGTCTCTTAGGCTTTGCAAGTTTGACATTGGTTTTCATGCACTTCGCCTTGAGTTTTCATTACGCAATACGCAGAGTCTTCGCTTCGCTCAGGACTCGCGTCCCAATTTAATTAAAATTGCCTCGTCTTTGGCTTCCCCGCAGGGGTTTTGGCGTCAGCCTTTTTTCAGGTTATCATAAAATTTGTGCTGAGGTTTTGAAATCTTTATGTTGCGGTTTTGGGGGTTTTTTCAGCCCGTAGTTTATTTTTTTAATATTGATGAAAGGGTGATATTCCATCCACTATCGACTATGGAGATTATTAAAAAGTATGTGGGCAAGTTTTTTATTTTTTAATCTGACTATGATTTGTAATGGTTTTGATCTATTATTAATAGGTATTTTGGGGGCACTCATAGAAGTCAAAACTTGCGACTTTTTTCCTGGTAAATATTTTCTTGATCTAAGGCAACAGGATACACATTTAATCTATCCTGAGTTCAACCTGACTAGTTAGAGCTGCTACAGATTCGTGGTTGAGGAGCTATGACAAGAACAAAAGTCATTTTTGAAAGTAAATTGTAAAAAAGTTCTTAAAACTCTAAAAATATGCCTTTTCGCATGCTTTTGAGATTATTATTAAACAAAACCTAGATTTTGTGAGTACTTACTCATTAAATTGACGAAAACCCTGAAAACCCAGCCATTTTGATAAGAAAACCCGACCAAATTCATTATAAAAATACAAACTTTTCGGCTTCTCTTTGGGTTTTGTGGAAAAGTGTCTCTGGGTTTTCATTCTATAGTAAAGACCTAATAATTATAAGAATGCGCGGTCTCTTTTGCTTTGCAAGTTTGACCCTTGGGTTTTCATGCACTTCGCTTTGGGTTTTTATTACTCAATACGCAGAGTCTTCGCTTCGCTCAGGACTCGCGTCCCAATTTAATTAAAATTGCCTCGTCTTTGGCTTCCCCGCAGGGGTTTTGGCGTCAGCCTTTTTTCAGGTTATCATAAAATTTGTGCTGAGGTTTTGTAATCTTTATGTTGCGGTTTTGGGGGTTTTTTCAGCCCGTAGTTTATTTTTTTAATATTGATGAAAGGGTGATATTCCATCCACTATCGACTATGGAGATTATTAAAAAGTATGTGGGCAAGTTTTTTATTTTTTAATCTGACTATGATTTGTAATGGTTTTGATCTATTATTAATAGGTATTTTGGGGGCACTCATAGAAGTCAAAACTTGCGACTTTTTTCCTGGTAAATATTTTCTTGATCTAAGGCAACAGGATACACATTTAATCTATCCTGAGTTCAACCTGACTAGTTAGAGCTGCTACAGATTCGTGGTTGAGGAGCTATGCAAGAACAAAAGTCATTTTTGAAAGTAAATTGTAAAAAAGTTCTTAAAACTCTAAAAATATGCCTTTTCGCATGCTTTTGAGATTATTATTAAACAAAACCTAGATTTTGTGAGTACTTACTCATTAAATTGACGAAAACCCTGAAAACCCAGCCATTTTGATAAGAAAACCCGACCAAATCATTATAAAAATACAAACTTTTCGGCTTCTCTTTGGGTTTTGTGGAAAAGTGTCTCTGGGTTTTCATTCTATAGTAAAGACCTAATAATTATAAGAATGCGCGGTCTCTTTTGCTTTGCAAGTTTGAGCTTGGGTTTTCATGCACTTCGCTTTGGGTTTTCATTACTCAATACGCAGAGTCTTCGCTTCGCTCAGGACTCGCGTCCCAATTTAATTAAAATTGCCTCGTCTTTGGCTTCCCCGCAGGGGTTTTGGCGTCAGCCTTTTTTCAGGTTATCATAAAATTTGTGCTGAGGTTTTGTAATCTTTATGTTGCGGTTTTGGGGGTTTTTTCAGCCCGTAGTTTATTTTTTTAATATTGATGAAAGGGTGATATTCCATCCACTATCGACTATGGAGATTATTAAAAAGTATGTGGGCAAGTTTTTTATTTTTTAATCTGACTATGATTTGTAATGGTTTTGATCTATTATTAATAGGTATTTTGGGGGCACTCATAGAAGTCAAAACTTGCGACTTTTTTCCTGGTAAATATTTTCTTGATCTAAGGCAACAGGATACACATTTAATCTATCCTGAGTTCAACCTGACTAGTTAGAGCTGCTACAGATTCGTGGTTGAGGAGCTATGACAAGAACAAAAGTCATTTTTGAAAGTAAATTGTAAAAAAGTTCTTAAAACTCTAAAAATATGCCTTTTCGCATGCTTTTGAGATTATTATTAAACAAAACCTAGATTTTGTGAGTACTTACTCATTAAATTGACGAAAACCCTGAAAACCCAGCCATTTTGATAAGAAAACCCGACCAAATTCATTATAAAAATACAAACTTCGGCTTCTCTTTGTGTTTTGTGGAAAAGTGTCTCTGGGTTTTCATTCTATAGTAAAGACATAATAATCAAAAGAATGCGCGGTCTCTTAGGCTTTGCAAGTTTGACATTGGGTTTTCATGCACTTCGCCTTGAGTTTTCATTACGCAATACGCAGAGTTTTCGCTTTGCTCAGGACTCGCGTCCCAATTTAATTAAAATTGCCTCGTCTTTGGCTTCCCCGCAGGGGTTTTGGCGTCAGCCTTTTTTCAGGTTATCATAAAATTTGTGCTGAGGTTTTGTAATCTTTATGTTGCGGTTTTGGGGGTTTTTTCAGCCCGTAGTTTATTTTTTTAATATTGATGAAAGGGTGATATTCCATCCACTATCGACTATGGAGATTATTAAAAAGTATGTGGGCAAGTTTTTTATTTTTTAATCTGACTATGATTTGTAATGGTTTTGATCTATTATTAATAGGTATTTTGGGGGCACTCATAGAAGTCAAAACTTGCGACTTTTTTCCTGGTAAATATTTTCTTGATCTAAGGCAACAGGATACACATTTAATCTATCCTGAGTTCAACCTGACTAGTTAGAGCTGCTACAGATTCGTGGTTGAGGAGCTATGACAAGAACAAAAGTCATTTTTGAAAGTAAATTGTAAAAAAGTTCTTAAAACTCTAAAAATATGCCTTTTCGCATGCTTTTGAGATTATTATTAAACAAAACCTAGATTTTGTGAGTACTTACTCATTAAATTGACGAAAACCCTGAAAACCCAGCCATTTTGATAAGAAAACCCGACCAAATTCATTATAAAAATACAAACTTCGGCTTCTCTTTGTGTTTTGTGGAAAAGTGTCTCTGGGTTTTCATTCTATAGTAAAGACATAATAATCAAAAGAATGCGCGGTCTCTTAGGCTTTGCAAGTTTGACATTGGGTTTTCATGCACTTCGCCTTGAGTTTTCATTACGCAATACGCAGAGTTTTCGCTTTGCTCAGGACTCGCGTCCCAATTTAATTAAAATTGCCTCGTCTTTGGCTTCCCCGCAGGGGTTTTGGCGTCAGCCTTTTTTCAGGTTATCATAAAATTTGTGCTGAGGTTTTGTAATCTTTATGTTGCGGTTTTGGGGGTTTTTTCAGCCCGTAGTTTATTTTTTTAATATTGATGAAAGGGTGATATTCCATCCACTATCGACTATGGAGATTATTAAAAAGTATGTGGGCAAGTTTTTTATTTTTTAATCTGACTATGATTTGTAATGGTTTTGATCTATTATTAATAGGTATTTTGGGGGCACTCATAGAAGTCAAAACTTGCGACTTTTTTCCTGGTAAATATTTTCTTGATCTAAGGCAACAGGATACACATTTAATCTATCCTGAGTTCAACCTGACTAGTTAGAGCTGCTACAGATTCGTGGTTGAGGAGCTATGACAAGAACAAAAGTCATTTTTGAAGTAAATTGTAAAAAAATCTTAAAACTCTAAAAATATGCTTTTCGCATGCTTTTGAGATTATTATTAAACAAACCTAGATTTTGTGAGTACTTACTCATTAAATTGACGAAAACCCTGAAAACCCAGCCATTTTGATAAGAAAACCCGACCAAATTCATTATAAAAATACAAACTTCGGCTTCTCTTTGTGTTTTGTGGAAAAGTGTCTCTGGGTTTTCATTCTATAGTAAAGACATAATAATCAAAAGAATGCGCGGTCTCTTAGGCTTTGCAAGTTTGACATTGGGTTTTCATGCACTTCGCCTTGAGTTTTCATTACGCAATACGCAGAGTTTTCGCTTTGCTCAGGACTCGCGTCCCAATTTAATTAAAATTGCCTCGTCTTTGGCTTCCCCGCAGGGGTTTTGGCGTCAGCCTTTTTTCAGGTTATCATAAAATTTGTGCTGAGGTTTTGTAATCTTTATGTTGCGGTTTTGGGGGTTTTTTCAGCCCGTAGTTTATTTTTTTAATATTGATGAAAGGGTGATATTCCATCCACTATCGACTATGGAGATTATTAAAAAGTATGTGGGCAAGTTTTTTATTTTTTAATCTGACTATGATTTGTAATGGTTTTGATCTATTATTAATAGGTATTTTGGGGGCACTCATAGAAGTCAAAACTTGCGACTTTTTTCCTGGTAAATATTTTCTTGATCTAAGGCAACAGGATACACATTTAATCTATCCTGAGTTCAACCTGACTAGTTAGAGCTACTACAGATTCGTGGTTGAGGAGATATGACAACAACAAAAGTCATTTTTGAAAGTAAATTAGAAAAAAATTCTTAAAACTCTAAAATACCCTTTCGCATGCTTTTAAGATTATATTAACAAAACCTAGATTTTGTATACTTACTCATTAAATTGACGAAAACCCTGAAAACCCAGCCATTTTGATAAGAAAACCCGACCAAATTCATTATAAAAATACAAACTTCGGCTTCTCTTTGTGTTTTGTGGAAAAGTGTCTCTGGGTTTTCATTCTATAGTAAAGACATAATAATCAAAAGAATGCGCGGTCTCTTAGGCTTTGCAAGTTTGACATTGGGTTTTCATGCACTTCGCCTTGAGTTTTCATTACGCAATACGCAGAGTTTTCGCTTTGCTCAGGACTCGCGTCCCAATTTAATTAAAATTGCCTCGTCTTTGGCTTCCCCGCAGGGGTTTTGGCGTCAGCCTTTTTTCAGGTTATCATAAAATTTGTGCTGAGGTTTTGTAATCTTTATGTTGCGGTTTTGGGGGTTTTTTCAGCCCGTAGTTTATTTTTTTAATATTGATGAAAGGGTGATATTCCATCCACTATCGACTATGGAGATTATTAAAAAGTATGTGGGCAAGTTTTTTATTTTTTAATCTGACTATGATTTGTAATGGTTTTGATCTATTATTAATAGGTATTTTGGGGGCACTCATAGAAGTCAAAACTTGCGACTTTTTTCCTGGTAAATATTTTCTTGATCTAAGGCAACAGGATACACATTTAATCTATCCTGAGTTCAACCTGACTAGTTAGAGCTGCTACAGATTCGTGGTTGAGGAGCTATGAAAGAACAAAAGTCATTTTTGAAAGTAAATTGTAAAAAAGTTCTTAAAACTCTAAAAATATGCCTTTTCGCATGCTTTTGAGATTATTATTAAACAAAACCTAGATTTTGTGAGTACTTACTCATTAAATTGACGAAAACCCTGAAAACCCAGCCATTTTGATAAGAAAACCCGACCAAATTCATTATAAAAATACAAACTTCGGCTTCTCTTTGTGTTTTGTGGAAAAGTGTCTCTGGGTTTTCATTCTATAGTAAAGACATAATAATCAAAAGAATGCGCGGTCTCTTAGGCTTTGCAAGTTTGACATTGGGTTTTCATGCACTTCGCCTTGAGTTTTCATTACGCAATACGCAGAGTTTTCGCTTTGCTCAGACTCGCGTCCCAATTTAATTAAAATTGCCTCGTCTTTGGCTTCCCCGCAGGGGTTTTGGCGTCAGCCTTTTTTCAGGTTATCATAAAATTTGTGCTGAGGTTTTGTAATCTTTATGTTGCGGTTTTGGGGGTTTTTTCAGCCCGTAGTTTATTTTTTTAATATTGATGAAAGGGTGATATTCCATCCACTATCGACTATGGAGATTATTAAAAAGTATGTGGGCAAGTTTTTTATTTTTTAATCTGACTATGATTTGTAATGGTTTTGATCTATTATTAATAGGTATTTTGGGGGCACTCATAGAAGTCAAAACTTGCGACTTTTTTCCTGGTAAATATTTTCTTGATCTAAGGCAACAGGATACACATTTAATCTATCCTGAGTTCAACCTGACTAGTTAGAGCTGCTACAGATTCGTGGTTGAGGAGCTATGACAAGAACAAAAGTCATTTTTGAAAGTAAATTGTAAAAAAGTTCTTAAAACTCTAAAAATATGCCTTTTCGCATGCTTTTGAGATTATTATTAAACAAAACCTAGATTTTGTGAGTACTACTCATTAAATTGACGAAAACCCTGAAAACCCAGCCATTTTGATAAGAAAACCCGACCAAATTCATTATAAAAATACAAACTTCGGCTTCTCTTTGTGTTTTGTGGAAAAGTGTCTCTGGGTTTTCATTCTATAGTAAAGACATAATAATCAAAAGAATGCGCGGTCTCTTAGGCTTTGCAAGTTTGACATTGGGTTTTCATGCACTTCGCCTTGAGTTTTCATTACGCAATACGCAGAGTTTTCGCTTTGCTCAGACTCGCGTCCCAATTTAATTAAAATTGCCTCGTCTTTGGCTTCCCCGCAGGGGTTTTGGCGTCAGCCTTTTTTCAGGTTATCATAAAATTTGTGCTGAGGTTTTGTAATCTTTATGTTGCGGTTTTGGGGGTTTTTTCAGCCCGTAGTTTATTTTTTTAATATTGATGAAAGGGTGATATTCCATCCACTATCGACTATGGAGATTATTAAAAAGTATGTGGGCAAGTTTTTTATTTTTTAATCTGACTATGATTTGTAATGGTTTTGATCTATTATTAATAGGTATTTTGGGGGCACTCATAGAAGTCAAAACTTGCGACTTTTTTCCTGGTAAATATTTTCTTGATCTAAGGCAACAGGATACACATTTAATCTATCCTGAGTTCAACCTGACTAGTTAGAGCTGCTACAGATTCGTGGTTGAGGAGCTATGACAAGAACAAAAGTCATTTTTGAAAGTAAATTGTAAAAAAGTTCTTAAAACTCTAAAAATATGCCTTTTCGCATGCTTTTGAGATTATTATTAAACAAAACCTAGATTTTGTGAGTACTTACTCATTAAATTGACGAAAACCCTGAAAACCCAGCCATTTTGATAAGAAAACCCGACCAAATTCATTATAAAAATACAAACTTCGGCTTCTCTTTGTGTTTTGTGGAAAAGTGTCTCTGGGTTTTCATTCTATAGTAAAGACATAATAATCAAAAGAATGCGCGGTCTCTTAGGCTTTGCAAGTTTGACATTGGGTTTTCATGCACTTCGCCTTGAGTTTTCATTACGCAATACGCAGAGTTTTCGCTTTGCTCAGGACTCGTCCCAATTTAATTAAAATTGCCTCGTCTTTGGCTTCCCCGCAGGGGTTTTGGCGTCAGCCTTTTTTCAGGTTATCATAAAATTTGTGCTGAGGTTTTGTAATCTTTATGTTGCGGTTTTGGGGGTTTTTTCAGCCCGTAGTTTATTTTTTTAATATTGATGAAAGGGTGATATTCCATCCACTATCGACTATGGAGATTATTAAAAAGTATGTGGGCAAGTTTTTTATTTTTTAATCTGACTATGATTTGTAATGGTTTTGATCTATTATTAATAGGTATTTTGGGGGCACTCATAGAAGTCAAAACTTGCGACTTTTTTCCTGGTAAATATTTTCTTGATCTAAGGCAACAGGATACACATTTAATCTATCCTGAGTTCAACCTGACTAGTTAGAGCTGCTACAGATTCGTGGTTGAGGAGCTATGACAAGAACAAAAGTCATTTTTGAAAGTAAATTGTAAAAAAGTTCTTAAAACTCTAAAAATATGCCTTTTCGCATGCTTTTGAGATTATTATTAAACAAAACCTAGATTTTGTGAGTACTTACTCATTAAATTGACGAAAACCCTGAAAACCCAGCCATTTTGATAAGAAAACCCGACCAAATTCATTATAAAAATACAAACTTCGGCTTCTCTTTGTGTTTTGTGGAAAAGTGTCTCTGGGTTTTCATTCTATAGTAAAGACATAATAATCAAAAGAATGCGCGGTCTCTTAGGCTTTGCAAGTTTGACATTGGGTTTTCATGCACTTCGCCTTGAGTTTTCATTACGCAATACGCAGAGTTTTCGCTTTGCTCAGACTCGCGTCCCAATTTAATTAAAATTGCCTCGTCTTTGGCTTCCCCGCAGGGGTTTTGGCGTCAGCCTTTTTTCAGGTTATCATAAAATTTGTGCTGAGGTTTTGTAATCTTTATGTTGCGGTTTTGGGGGTTTTTTCAGCCCGTAGTTTATTTTTTTAATATTGATGAAAGGGTGATATTCCATCCACTATCGACTATGGAGATTATTAAAAAGTATGTGGGCAAGTTTTTTATTTTTTAATCTGACTATGATTTGTAATGGTTTTGATCTATTATTAATAGGTATTTTGGGGGCACTCATAGAAGTCAAAACTTGCGACTTTTTTCCTGGTAAATATTTTCTTGATCTAAGGCAACAGGATACACATTTAATCTATCCTGAGTTCAACCTGACTAGTTAGAGCTGCTACAGATTCGTGGTTGAGGAGCTATACAAGAACAAAAGTCATTTTTGAAAGTAAATTGTAAAAAAGTTCTTAAAACTCTAAAAATATGCCTTTTCGCATGCTTTTGAGATTATTATTAAACAAAACCTAGATTTTGTGAGTACTACTCATTAAATTGACGAAAACCCTGAAAACCCAGCCATTTTGATAAGAAAACCCGACCAAATTCATTATAAAAATACAAACTTCGGCTTCTCTTTGTGTTTTGTGGAAAAGTGTCTCTGGGTTTTCATTCTATAGTAAAGACATAATAATCAAAAGAATGCGCGGTCTCTTAGGCTTTGCAAGTTTGACATTGGGTTTTCATGCACTTCGCCTTGAGTTTTCATTACGCAATACGCAGAGTTTTCGCTTTGCTCAGGACTCGCTCCCAATTTAATTAAAATTGCCTCGTCTTTGGCTTCCCCGCAGGGGTTTTGGCGTCAGCCTTTTTTCAGGTTATCATAAAATTTGTGCTGAGGTTTTGTAATCTTTATGTTGCGGTTTTGGGGGTTTTTTCAGCCCGTAGTTTATTTTTTTAATATTGATGAAAGGGTGATATTCCATCCACTATCGACTATGGAGATTATTAAAAAGTATGTGGGCAAGTTTTTTATTTTTTAATCTGACTATGATTTGTAATGGTTTTGATCTATTATTAATAGGTATTTTGGGGGCACTCATAGAAGTCAAAACTTGCGACTTTTTTCCTGGTAAATATTTTCTTGATCTAAGGCAACAGGATACACATTTAATCTATCCTGAGTTCAACCTGACTAGTTAGAGCTGCTACAGATTCGTGGTTGAGGAGCTATGACAAGAACAAAAGTCATTTTTGAAAGTAAATTGTAAAAAAGTTCTTAAAACTCTAAAAATATGCCTTTTCGCATGCTTTTGAGATTATTATTAAACAAAACCTAGATTTTGTGAGTACTTACTCATTAAATTGACGAAAACCCTGAAAACCCAGCCATTTTGATAAGAAAACCCGACCAAATTCATTATAAAAATACAAACTTCGGCTTCTCTTTGTGTTTTGTGGAAAAGTGTCTCTGGGTTTTCATTCTATAGTAAAGACATAATAATCAAAAGAATGCGCGGTCTCTTAGGCTTTGCAAGTTTGACATTGGGTTTTCATGCACTTCGCCTTGAGTTTTCATTACGCAATACGCAGAGTTTTCGCTTTGCTCAGACTCGCGTCCCAATTTAATTAAAATTGCCTCGTCTTTGGCTTCCCCGCAGGGGTTTTGGCGTCAGCCTTTTTTCAGGTTATCATAAAATTTGTGCTGAGGTTTTGTAATCTTTATGTTGCGGTTTTGGGGGTTTTTTCAGCCCGTAGTTTATTTTTTTAATATTGATGAAAGGGTGATATTCCATCCACTATCGACTATGGAGATTATTAAAAAGTATGTGGGCAAGTTTTTTATTTTTTAATCTGACTATGATTTGTAATGGTTTTGATCTATTATTAATAGGTATTTTGGGGGCACTCATAGAAGTCAAAACTTGCGACTTTTTTCCTGGTAAATATTTTCTTGATCTAAGGCAACAGGATACACATTTAATCTATCCTGAGTTCAACCTGACTAGTTAGAGCTGCTACAGATTCGTGGTTGAGGAGCTATGACAAGAACAAAAGTCATTTTTGAAAGTAAATTGTAAAAAAGTTCTTAAAACTCTAAAAATATGCCTTTTCGCATGCTTTTGAGATTATTATTAAACAAAACCTAGATTTTGTGAGTACTACTCATTAAATTGACGAAAACCCTGAAAACCCAGCCATTTTGATAAGAAAACCCGACCAAATTCATTATAAAAATACAAACTTCGGCTTCTCTTTGTGTTTTGTGGAAAAGTGTCTCTGGGTTTTCATTCTATAGTAAAGACATAATAATCAAAAGAATGCGCGGTCTCTTAGGCTTTGCAAGTTTGACATTGGGTTTTCATGCACTTCGCCTTGAGTTTTCATTACGCAATACGCAGAGTTTTCGCTTTGCTCAGGACTCGCGTCCCAATTTAATTAAAATTGCCTCGTCTTTGGCTTCCCCGCAGGGGTTTTGGCGTCAGCCTTTTTTCAGGTTATCATAAAATTTGTGCTGAGGTTTTGTAATCTTTATGTTGCGGTTTTGGGGGTTTTTTCAGCCCGTAGTTTATTTTTTTAATATTGATGAAAGGGTGATATTCCATCCACTATCGACTATGGAGATTATTAAAAAGTATGTGGGCAAGTTTTTTATTTTTTAATCTGACTATGATTTGTAATGGTTTTGATCTATTATTAATAGGTATTTTGGGGGCACTCATAGAAGTCAAAACTTGCGACTTTTTTCCTGGTAAATATTTTCTTGATCTAAGGCAACAGGATACACATTTAATCTATCCTGAGTTCAACCTGACTAGTTAGAGCTGCTACAGATTCGTGGTTGAGGAGCTATGACAAGAACAAAAGTCATTTTTGAAAGTAAATTGTAAAAAAGTTCTTAAAACTCTAAAAATATGCCTTTTCGCATGCTTTTGAGATTATTATTAAACAAAACCTAGATTTTGTGAGTACTTACTCATTAAATTGACGAAAACCCTGAAAACCCAGCCATTTTGATAAGAAAACCCGACCAAATTCATTATAAAAATACAAACTTCGGCTTCTCTTTGTGTTTTGTGGAAAAGTGTCTCTGGGTTTTCATTCTATAGTAAAGACATAATAATCAAAAGAATGCGCGGTCTCTTAGGCTTTGCAAGTTTGACATTGGGTTTTCATGCACTTCGCCTTGAGTTTTCATTACGCAATACGCAGAGTTTTCGCTTTGCTCAGGACTCGCGTCCCAATTTAATTAAAATTGCCTCGTCTTTGGCTTCCCCGCAGGGGTTTTGGCGTCAGCCTTTTTTCAGGTTATCATAAAATTTGTGCTGAGGTTTTGTAATCTTTATGTTGCGGTTTTGGGGGTTTTTTCAGCCCGTAGTTTATTTTTTTAATATTGATGAAAGGGTGATATTCCATCCACTATCGACTATGGAGATTATTAAAAAGTATGTGGGCAAGTTTTTTATTTTTTAATCTGACTATGATTTGTAATGGTTTTGATCTATTATTAATAGGTATTTTGGGGGCACTCATAGAAGTCAAAACTTGCGACTTTTTTCCTGGTAAATATTTTCTTGATCTAAGGCAACAGGATACACATTTAATCTATCCTGAGTTCAACCTGACTAGTTAGAGCTGCTACAGATTCGTGGTTGAGGAGCTATGACAAGAACAAAAGTCATTTTTGAAAGTAAATTGTAAAAAAGTTCTTAAAACTCTAAAAATATGCCTTTTCGCATGCTTTTGAGATTATTATTAAACAAAACCTAGATTTTGTGAGTACTTACTCATTAAATTGACGAAAACCCTGAAAACCCAGCCATTTTGATAAGAAAACCCGACCAAATTCATTATAAAAATACAAACTTCGGCTTCTCTTTGTGTTTTGTGGAAAAGTGTCTCTGGGTTTTCATTCTATAGTAAAGACATAATAATCAAAAGAATGCGCGGTCTCTTAGGCTTTGCAAGTTTGACATTGGGTTTTCATGCACTTCGCCTTGAGTTTTCATTACGCAATACGCAGAGTTTTCGCTTTGCTCAGGACTCGCGTCCCAATTTAATTAAAATTGCCTCGTCTTTGGCTTCCCCGCAGGGGTTTTGGCGTCAGCCTTTTTTCAGGTTATCATAAAATTTGTGCTGAGGTTTTGTAATCTTTATGTTGCGGTTTTGGGGGTTTTTTCAGCCCGTAGTTTATTTTTTTAATATTGATGAAAGGGTGATATTCCATCCACTATCGACTATGGAGATTATTAAAAAGTATGTGGGCAAGTTTTTTATTTTTTAATCTGACTATGATTTGTAATGGTTTTGATCTATTATTAATAGGTATTTTGGGGGCACTCATAGAAGTCAAAACTTGCGACTTTTTTCCTGGTAAATATTTTCTTGATCTAAGGCAACAGGATACACATTTAATCTATCCTGAGTTCAACCTGACTAGTTAGAGCTGCTACAGATTCGTGGTTGAGGAGCTATGACAAGAACAAAAGTCATTTTTGAAAGTAAATTGTAAAAAAGTTCTTAAAACTCTAAAAATATGCCTTTTCGCATGCTTTTGAGATTATTATTAAACAAAACCTAGATTTTGTGAGTACTTACTCATTAAATTGACGAAAACCCTGAAAACCCAGCCATTTTGATAAGAAAACCCGACCAAATTCATTATAAAAATACAAACTTCGGCTTCTCTTTGTGTTTTGTGGAAAAGTGTCTCTGGGTTTTCATTCTATAGTAAAGACATAATAATCAAAAGAATGCGCGGTCTCTTAGGCTTTGCAAGTTTGACATTGGGTTTTCATGCACTTCGCCTTGAGTTTTCATTACGCAATACGCAGAGTTTTCGCTTTGCTCAGACTCGCGTCCCAATTTAATTAAAATTGCCTCGTCTTTGGCTTCCCCGCAGGGGTTTTGGCGTCAGCCTTTTTTCAGGTTATCATAAAATTTGTGCTGAGGTTTTGTAATCTTTATGTTGCGGTTTTGGGGGTTTTTTCAGCCCGTAGTTTATTTTTTTAATATTGATGAAAGGGTGATATTCCATCCACTATCGACTATGGAGATTATTAAAAAGTATGTGGGCAAGTTTTTTATTTTTTAATCTGACTATGATTTGTAATGGTTTTGATCTATTATTAATAGGTATTTTGGGGGCACTCATAGAAGTCAAAACTTGCGACTTTTTTCCTGGTAAATATTTTCTTGATCTAAGGCAACAGGATACACATTTAATCTATCCTGAGTTCAACCTGACTAGTTAGAGCTGCTACAGATTCGTGGTTGAGGAGCTATGACAAGAACAAAAGTCATTTTTAAAGTAAATTGTAAAAAAAATCTTAAAACTCTAAAAAAATGCCTTTTCGCATGCACTTGAGATTATTATTAAAAAAAACCTAGATTTTGTGAGTACTTACTCATTAAATTGACGAAAACCCTGAAAACCCAGCCATTTTGATAAGAAAACCCGACCAAATTCATTATAAAAATACAAACTTCGGCTTCTCTTTGTGTTTTGTGGAAAAGTGTCTCTGGGTTTTCATTCTATAGTAAAGACATAATAATCAAAAGAATGCGCGGTCTCTTAGGCTTTGCAAGTTTGACATTGGGTTTTCATGCACTTCGCCTTGAGTTTTCATTACGCAATACGCAGAGTTTTCGCTTTGCTCAGGACTCGCGTCCCAATTTAATTAAAATTGCCTCGTCTTTGGCTTCCCCGCAGGGGTTTTGGCGTCAGCCTTTTTTCAGGTTATCATAAAATTTGTGCTGAGGTTTTGTAATCTTTATGTTGCGGTTTTGGGGGTTTTTTCAGCCCGTAGTTTATTTTTTTAATATTGATGAAAGGGTGATATTCCATCCACTATCGACTATGGAGATTATTAAAAAGTATGTGGGCAAGTTTTTTATTTTTTAATCTGACTATGATTTGTAATGGTTTTGATCTATTATTAATAGGTATTTTGGGGGCACTCATAGAAGTCAAAACTTGCGACTTTTTTCCTGGTAAATATTTTCTTGATCTAAGGCAACAGGATACACATTTAATCTATCCTGAGTTCAACCTGACTAGTTAGAGCTGCTACAGATTCGTGGTTGAGGAGCTATGACAAGAACAAAAGTCATTTTTGAAAGTAAATTGTAAAAAAGTTCTTAAAACTCTAAAAATATGCCTTTTCGCATGCTTTTGAGATTATTATTAAACAAAACCTAGATTTTGTGAGTACTTACTCATTAAATTGACGAAAACCCTGAAAACCCAGCCATTTTGATAAGAAAACCCGACCAAATTCATTATAAAAATACAAACTTCGGCTTCTCTTTGTGTTTTGTGGAAAAGTGTCTCTGGGTTTTCATTCTATAGTAAAGACATAATAATCAAAAGAATGCGCGGTCTCTTAGGCTTTGCAAGTTTGACATTGGGTTTTCATGCACTTCGCCTTGAGTTTTCATTACGCAATACGCAGAGTTTTCGCTTTGCTCAGACTCGCGTCCCAATTTAATTAAAATTGCCTCGTCTTTGGCTTCCCCGCAGGGGTTTTGGCGTCAGCCTTTTTTCAGGTTATCATAAAATTTGTGCTGAGGTTTTGTAATCTTTATGTTGCGGTTTTGGGGGTTTTTTCAGCCCGTAGTTTATTTTTTTAATATTGATGAAAGGGTGATATTCCATCCACTATCGACTATGGAGATTATTAAAAAGTATGTGGGCAAGTTTTTTATTTTTTAATCTGACTATGATTTGTAATGGTTTTGATCTATTATTAATAGGTATTTTGGGGGCACTCATAGAAGTCAAAACTTGCGACTTTTTTCCTGGTAAATATTTTCTTGATCTAAGGCAACAGGATACACATTTAATCTATCCTGAGTTCAACCTGACTAGTTAGAGCTGCTACAGATTCGTGGTTGAGGAGCTATGACAAGAACAAAAGTCATTTTTGAAAGTAAATTGTAAAAAAGTTCTTAAAACTCTAAAAATATGCCTTTTCGCATGCTTTTGAGATTATTATTAAACAAAACCTAGATTTTGTGAGTACTACTCATTAAATTGACGAAAACCCTGAAAACCCAGCCATTTTGATAAGAAAACCCGACCAAATTCATTATAAAAATACAAACTTCGGCTTCTCTTTGTGTTTTGTGGAAAAGTGTCTCTGGGTTTTCATTCTATAGTAAAGACATAATAATCAAAAGAATGCGCGGTCTCTTAGGCTTTGCAAGTTTGACATTGGGTTTTCATGCACTTCGCCTTGAGTTTTCATTACGCAATACGCAGAGTTTTCGCTTTGCTCAGGACTCGCGTCCCAATTTAATTAAAATTGCCTCGTCTTTGGCTTCCCCGCAGGGGTTTTGGCGTCAGCCTTTTTTCAGGTTATCATAAAATTTGTGCTGAGGTTTTGTAATCTTTATGTTGCGGTTTTGGGGGTTTTTTCAGCCCGTAGTTTATTTTTTTAATATTGATGAAAGGGTGATATTCCATCCACTATCGACTATGGAGATTATTAAAAAGTATGTGGGCAAGTTTTTTATTTTTTAATCTGACTATGATTTGTAATGGTTTTGATCTATTATTAATAGGTATTTTGGGGGCACTCATAGAAGTCAAAACTTGCGACTTTTTTCCTGGTAAATATTTTCTTGATCTAAGGCAACAGGATACACATTTAATCTATCCTGAGTTCAACCTGACTAGTTAGAGCTGCTACAGATTCGTGGTTGAGGAGCTATGACAAGAACAAAAGTCATTTTTGAAAGTAAATTGTAAAAAAGTTCTTAAAACTCTAAAAATATGCCTTTTCGCATGCTTTTGAGATTATTATTAAACAAAACCTAGATTTTGTGAGTACTTACTCATTAAATTGACGAAAACCCTGAAAACCCAGCCATTTTGATAAGAAAACCCGACCAAATTCATTATAAAAATACAAACTTCGGCTTCTCTTTGTGTTTTGTGGAAAAGTGTCTCTGGGTTTTCATTCTATAGTAAAGACATAATAATCAAAAGAATGCGCGGTCTCTTAGGCTTTGCAAGTTTGACATTGGGTTTTCATGCACTTCGCCTTGAGTTTTCATTACGCAATACGCAGAGTTTTCGCTTTGCTCAGGACTCGCGTCCCAATTTAATTAAAATTGCCTCGTCTTTGGCTTCCCCGCAGGGGTTTTGGCGTCAGCCTTTTTTCAGGTTATCATAAAATTTGTGCTGAGGTTTTGTAATCTTTATGTTGCGGTTTTGGGGGTTTTTTCAGCCCGTAGTTTATTTTTTTAATATTGATGAAAGGGTGATATTCCATCCACTATCGACTATGGAGATTATTAAAAAGTATGTGGGCAAGTTTTTTATTTTTTAATCTGACTATGATTTGTAATGGTTTTGATCTATTATTAATAGGTATTTTGGGGGCACTCATAGAAGTCAAAACTTGCGACTTTTTTCCTGGTAAATATTTTCTTGATCTAAGGCAACAGGATACACATTTAATCTATCCTGAGTTCAACCTGACTAGTTAGAGCTGCTACAGATTCGTGGTTGAGGAGCTATGACAAGAACAAAAGTCATTTTTGAAAGTAAATTGTAAAAAAGTTCTTAAAACTCTAAAAATATGCCTTTTCGCATGCTTTTGAGATTATTATTAAACAAAACCTAGATTTTGTGAGTACTTACTCATTAAATTGACGAAAACCCTGAAAACCCAGCCATTTTGATAAGAAAACCCGACCAAATTCATTATAAAAATACAAACTTCGGCTTCTCTTTGTGTTTTGTGGAAAAGTGTCTCTGGGTTTTCATTCTATAGTAAAGACATAATAATCAAAAGAATGCGCGGTCTCTTAGGCTTTGCAAGTTTGACATTGGGTTTTCATGCACTTCGCCTTGAGTTTTCATTACGCAATACGCAGAGTTTTCGCTTTGCTCAGGACTCGCGTCCCAATTTAATTAAAATTGCCTCGTCTTTGGCTTCCCCGCAGGGGTTTTGGCGTCAGCCTTTTTTCAGGTTATCATAAATTTTGTGCTGGGGTTTTGAAGTTTTTATGTTGCAGTTTTGGGGGTTTTTTCAGCCCGTAGTTTATTTTTTTAATATTGATGAAAGCGTGATATTCACCCCACTATCGACTATTGAGATTCTTAAAAAGCATGTGGGCAAGTTTTTTATTTTTTCATCTGACTATGATATGATAAGTGTTTGTTATATTCTTAATAGGGGTTTTGGGGACACTCATAGACCACAAAACTTGCGCATTTTTTCCTGGAGAGTATTTTCTTGATCTAACGCTACAGGATACACATTTAATCTATCCTGAGTTCAACTTGACTAGTTAGAGCTACTACAGATTCGTGGTTGAGGAGATATGACAAGAACAAAAGTCAATTTTGAAAGTAATTGTAAAATCTTAAAACTCTAAAAATATGCCTTTTCGATGCTTTTGTATTTTTATTTGTGAGTACTTACACATTAAATTTCACAAAACCCTGAAAACCCTCCCTTTTTTATAAGAAAACCCGACTAAATTCATTATCAAAATAATAAATTTGGCTTCTCTCGAGGTTTTGGTGAAAAGGTGTCTCTGGGTTTTCGTTTTATAGTAAAGATATAATAACAAGTAGATAGCGCGGTCTATTTGGCTTTGCAAGTTTGACCTTGGTTTTCATGCACTTCCCTTTGGGTTTTTATACGTGACGCAATACACAGAGTCTTCGCTTCGCTCAGGACTCGCGTCCCAATCCAATTGAATTTGCTTCGTCTTTGGCTTTCCCGAAGGTTTGAGGGGTATTTTTTTTTTTTGTGTGAGTTTTGAAAAAGTTTGTTGCGGTTTTGGGGGTTTTTTCAGCCCGTAGTTTATTTTTTTAATATTGATGAAAGGGTGATATTCCATCCACTATCGACTATGGAGATTATTAAAAAGTATGTGGGCAAGTTTTTTATTTTTTAATCTGACTATGATTTGTAATGGTTTTGATCTATTATTAATAGGTATTTTGGGGGCACTCATAGAAGTCAAAACTTGCGACTTTTTTCCTGGTATTTTTTTAGAGGCAAGGATACTTATAATCTATCCCTGAGTTCACCTGATTTTGTGTATCGTGTTGATTGTTATTTTAGGTAATAGTAAAAAATCTTAAAACTCTAAAAATTAGCCTTTTCGCATGCTTTTGATAATTATTATAAACAAAACCTAAGATTTGTGAGCCTTACTCATTAAATTGACGAAAACCCTGAAAACCCAGCCATTTTGATAAGAAAACCCGACCAAATTCATTATAAAAATACAAACTTCGGCTTCTCTTTGTGTTTTGTGGAAAAGTGTCTCTGGGTTTTCATTCTATAGTAAAGACATAATAATCAAAAGAATGCGCGGTCTCTTAGGCTTTGCAAGTTTGACATTGGGTTTTCATGCACTTCGCCTTGAGTTTTCATTACGCAATACGCAGAGTTTTCGCTTTGCTCAGGACTCGCGTCCCAATTTAATTAAAATTGCCTCGTCTTTGGCTTCCCCGCAGGGGTTTTGGCGTCAGCCTTTTTTCAGGTTATCATAAAATTTGTGCTGAGGTTTTGTAATCTTTATGTTGCGGTTTTGGGGGTTTTTTCAGCCCGTAGTTTATTTTTTTAATATTGATGAAAGGGTGATATTCCATCCACTATCGACTATGGAGATTATTAAAAAGTATGTGGGCAAGTTTTTTATTTTTTAATCTGACTATGATTTGTAATGGTTTTGATCTATTATTAATAGGTATTTTGGGGGCACTCATAGAAGTCAAAACTTGCGACTTTTTTCCTGGTAAATATTTTCTTGATCTAAGGCAACAGGATACACATTTAATCTATCCTGAGTTCAACCTGACTAGTTAGAGCTGCTACAGATTCGTGGTTGAGGAGCTATGACAAGAACAAAAGTCATTTTTGAAAGTAAATTGTAAAAAAGTTCTTAAAACTCTAAAAATATGCCTTTTCGCATGCTTTTGAGATTATTATTAAACAAAACCTAGATTTTGTGAGTACTTACTCATTAAATTGACGAAAACCCTGAAAACCCAGCCATTTTGATAAGAAAACCCGACCAAATTCATTATAAAAATACAAACTTCGGCTTCTCTTTGGGTTTTGTGGAAAAGTGTCTCTGGGTTTTCATTCTATAGTAAAGACATAATAATCAAAAGAATGCGCGGTCTCTTAGGCTTTGCAAGTTTGACATTGGGTTTCATGCACTTCGCCTTGAGTTTTCATTACGCAATACGCAGAGTCTTCGCTTCGCTCAGGACTCGCGTCCCAATTTAATTAAAATTGCCTCGTCTTTGGCTTCCCCGCAGGGGTTTTGGCGTCAGCCTTTTTTCAGGTTATCATAAAATTTGTGCTGAGGTTTTGTAATCTTTATGTTGCGGTTTTGGGGGTTTTTTCAGCCCGTAGTTTATTTTTTTAATATTGATGAAAGGGTGATATTCCATCCACTATCGACTATGGAGATTATTAAAAAGTATGTGGGCAAGTTTTTTATTTTTTAATCTGACTATGATTTGTAATGGTTTTGATCTATTATTAATAGGTATTTTGGGGGCACTCATAGAAGTCAAAACTTGCGACTTTTTTCCTGGTAAATATTTTCTTGATCTAAGGCAACAGGATACACATTTAATCTATCCTGAGTTCAACCTGACTAGTTAGAGCTGCTACAGATTCGTGGTTGAGGAGCTATGACAAGAACAAAAGTCATTTTTGAAAGTAAATTGTAAAAAAGTTCTTAAAACTCTAAAAATATGCCTTTTCGCATGCTTTTGAGATTATTATTAAACAAAACCTAGATTTTGTGAGTACTTACTCATTAAATTGACGAAAACCCTGAAAACCCAGCCATTTTGATAAGAAAACCCGACCAAATTCATTATAAAAATACAAACTTCGGCTTCTCTTTGTGTTTTGTGGAAAAGTGTCTCTGGGTTTTCATTCTATAGTAAAGACATAATAATCAAAAGAATGCGCGGTCTCTTAGGCTTTGCAAGTTTGACATTGGGTTTTCATGCACTTCGCCTTGAGTTTTCATTACGCAATACGCAGAGTTTTCGCTTTGCTCAGGACTCGCGTCCCAATTTAATTAAAATTGCCTCGTCTTTGGCTTCCCCGCAGGGGTTTTGGCGTCAGCCTTTTTTCAGGTTATCATAAAATTTGTGCTGAGGTTTTGTAATCTTTATGTTGCGGTTTTGGGGGTTTTTTCAGCCCGTAGTTTATTTTTTTAATATTGATGAAAGGGTGATATTCCATCCACTATCGACTATGGAGATTATTAAAAAGTATGTGGGCAAGTTTTTTATTTTTTAATCTGACTATGATTTGTAATGGTTTTGATCTATTATTAATAGGTATTTTGGGGGCACTCATAGAAGTCAAAACTTGCGACTTTTTTCCTGGTAAATATTTTCTTGATCTAAGGCAACAGGATACACATTTAATCTATCCTGAGTTCAACCTGACTAGTTAGAGCTGCTACAGATTCGTGGTTGAGGAGCTATGACAAGAACAAAAGTCATTTTTGAAAGTAAATTGTAAAAAAGTTCTTAAAACTCTAAAAATATGCCTTTTCGCATGCTTTTGAGATTATTATTAAACAAAACCTAGATTTTGTGAGTACTTACTCATTAAATTGACGAAAACCCTGAAAACCCAGCCATTTTGATAAGAAAACCCGACCAAATTCATTATAAAAATACAAACTTCGGCTTCTCTTTGTGTTTTGTGGAAAAGTGTCTCTGGGTTTTCATTCTATAGTAAAGACATAATAATCAAAAGAATGCGCGGTCTCTTAGGCTTTGCAAGTTTGACATTGGGTTTTCATGCACTTCGCCTTGAGTTTTCATTACGCAATACGCAGAGTTTTCGCTTTGCTCAGGACTCGCGTCCCAATTTAATTAAAATTGCCTCGTCTTTGGCTTCCCCGCAGGGGTTTTGGCGTCAGCCTTTTTTCAGGTTATCATAAAATTTGTGCTGAGGTTTTGTAATCTTTATGTTGCGGTTTTGGGGGTTTTTTCAGCCCGTAGTTTATTTTTTTAATATTGATGAAAGGGTGATATTCCATCCACTATCGACTATGGAGATTATTAAAAAGTATGTGGGCAAGTTTTTTATTTTTTAATCTGACTATGATTTGTAATGGTTTTGATCTATTATTAATAGGTATTTTGGGGGCACTCATAGAAGTCAAAACTTGCGACTTTTTTCCTGGTAAATATTTTCTTGATCTAAGGCAACAGGATACACATTTAATCTATCCTGAGTTCAACCTGACTAGTTAGAGCTGCTACAGATTCGTGGTTGAGGAGCTATGACAAGAACAAAAGTCATTTTTGAAAGTAAATTGTAAAAAAGTTCTTAAAACTCTAAAAATATGCCTTTTCGCATGCTTTTGAGATTATTATTAAACAAAACCTAGATTTTGTGAGTACTTACTCATTAAATTGACGAAAACCCTGAAAACCCAGCCATTTTGATAAGAAAACCCGACCAAATTCATTATAAAAATACAAACTTCGGCTTCTCTTTGTGTTTTGTGGAAAAGTGTCTCTGGGTTTTCATTCTATAGTAAAGACATAATAATCAAAAGAATGCGCGGTCTCTTAGGCTTTGCAAGTTTGACATTGGGTTTTCATGCACTTCGCCTTGAGTTTTCATTACGCAATACGCAGAGTCTTCGCTTCGCTCAGGACTCGCGTCCCAATTTAATTAAAATTGCCTCGTCTTTGGCTTCCCCGCAGGGGTTTTGGCGTCAGCCTTTTTTCAGGTTATCATAAAATTTGTGCTGAGGTTTTGTAATCTTTATGTTGCGGTTTTGGGGGTTTTTTCAGCCCGTAGTTTATTTTTTTAATATTGATGAAAGGGTGATATTCCATCCACTATCGACTATGGAGATTATTAAAAAGTATGTGGGCAAGTTTTTTATTTTTTAATCTGACTATGATTTGTAATGGTTTTGATCTATTATTAATAGGTATTTTGGGGGCACTCATAGAAGTCAAAACTTGCGACTTTTTTCCTGGTAAATATTTTCTTGATCTAAGGCAACAGGATACACATTTAATCTATCCTGAGTTCAACCTGACTAGTTAGAGCTGCTACAGATTCGTGGTTGAGGAGCTATGACAAGAACAAAAGTCATTTTTGAAAGTAAATTGTAAAAAAGTTCTTAAAACTCTAAAAATATGCCTTTTCGCATGCTTTTGAGATTATTATTAAACAAAACCTAGATTTTGTGAGTACTTACTCATTAAATTGACGAAAACCCTGAAAACCCAGCCATTTTGATAAGAAAACCCGACCAATTCATTATAAAAATACAAACTTCGGCTTCTCTCTGGGTTTTGTGGAAAAGTGTCTCTGGGTTTTCATTATTAGTAAAAACATAAAATCAAAAGAATGCGCGGTCTCTTAGGCTTTGCAAGTTTGACATTGGGTTTTCATGCACTTCGCCTTGAGATTTCATTACGCAATACGCAGAGTCTTCGCTTCGCTCAGGACTCGCGTCCCAATTTAATTAAAATTGCCTCGTCTTTGGCTTCCCCGCAGGGGTTTTGGCGTCAGCCTTTTTTCAGGTTATCATAAAATTTGTGCTGAGGTTTTGTAATCTTTATGTTGCGGTTTTGGGGGTTTTTTCAGCCCGTAGTTTATTTTTTTAATATTGATGAAAGGGTGATATTCCATCCACTATCGACTATGGAGATTATTAAAAAGTATGTGGGCAAGTTTTTTATTTTTTAATCTGACTATGATTTGTAATGGTTTTGATCTATTATTAATAGGTATTTTGGGGGCACTCATAGAAGTCAAAACTTGCGACTTTTTTCCTGGTAAATATTTTCTTGATCTAAGGCAACAGGATACACATTTAATCTATCCTGAGTTCAACCTGACTAGTTAGAGCTGCTACAGATTCGTGGTTGAGGAGCTATGACAAGAACAAAAGTCATTTTTGAAAGTAAATTGTAAAAAAGTTCTTAAAACTCTAAAAATATGCCTTTTCGCATGCTTTTGAGATTATTATTAAACAAAACCTAGAATTTGTGACTACTTACTCATTAAATTGACCAAAACCCTGAAAACCCAGCCATTTTGATAAGAAAACCCGACCAAATTCATTATAAAAACACAAACTTCGGCTTTCCTTAGGTTTTGTGGAAAAGTGTCTCTGGGTTTTCATACAATAATAAAGACAAAATAATCAAAAGAATGCGCGGTATCTTAGGCTTTGCAAGTTTGACATTGGGTTTTCATACACTTCGCCTTGAGTTTTCATTACACAATACGCAGAGTCTTCGCTTCGCTCAGGACTCGCGTCCCAATTTAATTAAAATTGCCTCGTCTTTGGCTTCCCCGCAGGGGTTTTGGCGTCAGCCTTTTTTCAGGTTATCATAAAATTTGTGCTGAGGTTTTGTAATCTTTATGTTGCGGTTTTGGGGGTTTTTTCAGCCCGTAGTTTATTTTTTTAATATTGATGAAAGGGTGATATTCCATCCACTATCGACTATGGAGATTATTAAAAAGTATGTGGGCAAGTTTTTTATTTTTTAATCTGACTATGATTTGTAATGGTTTTGATCTATTATTAATAGGTATTTTGGGGGCACTCATAGAAGTCAAAACTTGCGACTTTTTTCCTGGTAAATATTTTCTTGATCTAAGGCAACAGGATACACATTTAATCTATCCTGAGTTCAACCTGACTAGTTAGAGCTGCTACAGATTCGTGGTTGAGGAGCTATGACAAGAACAAAAGTCATTTTTGAAAGTAAATTGTAAAAAAGTTCTTAAAACTCTAAAAATATGCCTTTTCGCATGCTTTTGAGATTATTATTAAACAAAACCTAGATTTTGTGAGTACTTACTCATTAAATTGACGAAAACCCTGAAAACCCAGCCATTTTGATAAGAAAACCCGACCAAATTCATTATAAAAATACAAACTTCGGCTTCTCTTTGGGTTTTGGGGAAAAGTGTCTCTGGGTTTTCATTCTATAGTAAAGACATAATAATCAAAAGAAAGCACGATCACTTAGGCTTTGCAAGTTTGACATTGGGTTTTCATGCACTTCGCCTTGAGTTTTCATTACGCAATACGCAGAGTCTTCGCTTCGCTCAGGACTCGCGTCCCAATTTAATTAAAATTGCCTCGTCTTTGGCTTCCCCGCAGGGGTTTTGGCGTCAGCCTTTTTTCAGGTTATCATAAAATTTGTGCTGAGGTTTTGTAATCTTTATGTTGCGGTTTTGGGGGTTTTTTCAGCCCGTAGTTTATTTTTTTAATATTGATGAAAGGGTGATATTCCATCCACTATCGACTATGGAGATTATTAAAAAGTATGTGGGCAAGTTTTTTATTTTTTAATCTGACTATGATTTGTAATGGTTTTGATCTATTATTAATAGGTATTTTGGGGGCACTCATAGAAGTCAAAACTTGCGACTTTTTTCCTGGTAAATATTTTCTTGATCTAAGGCAACAGGATACACATTTAATCTATCCTGAGTTCAACCTGACTAGTTAGAGCTGCTACAGATTCGTGGTTGAGGAGCTATGACAAGAACAAAAGTCATTTTTGAAAGTAAATTGTAAAAAAGTTCTTAAAACTCTAAAAATATGCCTTTTCGCATGCTTTTGAGATTATTATTAAACAAAACCTAGATTTTGTGAGTACTTACTCATTAAATTGACGAAAACCCTGAAAACCCAGCCATTTTGATAAGAAAACCCGACCAAATTCATTATAAAAATACAAACTTCGGCTTCTCTTTGTGTTTTGTGGAAAAGTGTCTCTGGGTTTTCATTCTATAGTAAAGACATAATAATCAAAAGAATGCGCGGTCTCTTAGGCTTTGCAAGTTTGACATTGGGTTTTCATGCACTTCGCCTTGAGTTTTCATTACGCAATACGCAGAGTTTTCGCTTTGCTCAGGACTCGCGTCCCAATTTAATTAAAATTGCCTCGTCTTTGGCTTCCCCGCAGGGGTTTTGGCGTCAGCCTTTTTTCAGGTTATCATAAAATTTGTGCTGAGGTTTTGAAATCTTTATGTTGCGGTTTTGGGGGTTTTTCCAGCCCGAAAGAAAATTTTTAAAATTGATGAAAGCGTGATATTCAATCCACTATCGACTATGGAGATTATTAAAAAGCATGTGGGCAAGTTTTTTATTTTTTAATCTGACTATGATTGGTAATGTTTTGATCTATTATTAATAGGGAATTTGGGGGCATAATAGAAGTCAAAACTTGCCAATTTTTTCCTGGTAAATATTTTCTTGATCTAACGCAACAGGATACACATTTAATCTATCCTGAGTTCAACCTGACTAGTTAGAGCTGCTACAGATTCGTGGTTGAGGAGCTATGACAAGAACAAAAGTCATTTTTGAAAGTAAATTGTAAAAAAGTTCTTAAAACTCTAAAAATATGCCTTTTCGCATGCTTTTGAGATTATTATTAAACAAAACCTAGATTTTGTGAGTACTTACTCATTAAATTGACGAAAACCCTGAAAACCCAGCCATTTTGATAAGAAAACCCGACCAAATTCATTATAAAAATACAAACTTCGGCTTCTCTTTGGGTTTTGTGGAAAAGTGTCTCTGGGTTTTCATTCTATAGTAAAGACATAATAATCAAAAGAATGCGCGGTCTCTTAGGCTTTGCAAGTTTGACATTGGGTTTTCATGCACTTCGCCTTGAGTTTTCATTACGCAATACGCAGAGTCTTCGCTTCGCTCAGGACTCGCGTCCCAATTTAATTAAAATTGCCCCGTCTTTGGCTTCCCCGCAGGGGTTTTGGCGTCAGCCTTTTTTCAGGTTATCATAAAATTTGTGCTGGGGTTTTGAAATCTTTATGTTGCGGTTTTTGGGGTTTTTCCAGCCCGAAAGAAAATTTTTAAAATTGATGAAAGCGTGATATTCAATCCACTATCGACTATGGAGATTATTAAAATGCATGTGGGCAATTATTTTTTTATTTTTCATCTGACTATGATATGGTAGTTTTTTGTTTTATTATTAATAGGGGATTTGGGGGCATAGTGGTAGTATAAAACTTGCCCATTTTTTCCTGGTGAGTATTTTCTTGATCTTACGCTACAGGATACACATTTACTCTATCCTGAGTTCAACCTGACTAGTTAGAGCTTCTCCAGATTCGTGGTTGAGGAGATATGACAAAAACAAAAATCAATTTTCAATAAATTGTAAAAAAGTTCTTAAAACTCTAAAAATATGCCTTTTCGCATGCTTTTGAGATTATTATTAAACAAAACCTAGATTTTGTGAGTACTTACTCATTAAATTGACGAAAACCCTGAAAACCCAGCCATTTTGATAAGAAAACCCGACCAAATCATTATAAAAATACAAACTTTTCGGCTTCTCTTTGGGTTTTGTGGAAAAGTGTCTCTGGGTTTTCATTCTATAGTAAAGACCTAATAATTATAAGAATGCGCGGTCTCTTTTGCTTTGCAAGTTTGACCCTTGGTTTTCATGCACTTCGCTTTGGGTTTTTATTACTCAATACGCAGAGTCTTCGCTTCGCTCAGGACTCGCGTCCCAATTTAATTAAAATTGCCTCGTCTTTGGCTTCCCCGCAGGGGTTTTGGCGTCAGCCTTTTTTCAGGTTATCATAAAATTTGTGCTGAGGTTTTGTAATCTTTATGTTGCGGTTTTGGGGGTTTTTTCAGCCCGTAGTTTATTTTTTTAATATTGATGAAAGGGTGATATTCCATCCACTATCGACTATGGAGATTATTAAAAAGTATGTGGGCAAGTTTTTTATTTTTTAATCTGACTATGATTTGTAATGGTTTTGATCTATTATTAATAGGTATTTTGGGGGCACTCATAGAAGTCAAAACTTGCGACTTTTTTCCTGGTAAATATTTTCTTGATCTAAGGCAACAGGATACACATTTAATCTATCCTGAGTTCAACCTGACTAGTTAGAGCTGCTACAGATTCGTGGTTGAGGAGCTATGAAAGAACAAAAGTCATTTTTGAAAGTAAATTGTAAAAAAGTTCTTAAAACTCTAAAAATATGCCTTTTCGCATGCTTTTGAGATTATTATTAAACAAAACCTAGAATTTGTGACTACTTACTCATTAAATTGACCAAAACCCTGAAAACCCAGCCATTTTGATAAGAAAACCCGACCGAATTCATTATAAAAACACTAACTTTGGCTTTCCTTAGGTTTTCGTGGAGAGGTGTCTCTGGGTTTTCATATAATAATAAAGACAATATAATCAGTAGAATGCGCGGTATCTTTGGCTTTGCAAGTTTGACCTTGGGTTTTCATACGCTTCGTCTTGGGTTTTCATTACACAATACGCAGAGTCTTCGCTTCGCTCAGGACTCGCGTCCCAATTTAATTAAAATTGCCTCGTCTTTGGCTTCCCCGCAGGGGTTTTGGCGTCAGCCTTTTTTCAGGTTATCATAAAATTTGTGCTGAGGTTTTGTAATCTTTATGTTGCGGTTTTGGGGGTTTTTTCAGCCCGTAGTTTATTTTTTTAATATTGATGAAAGGGTGATATTCCATCCACTATCGACTATGGAGATTATTAAAAAGTATGTGGGCAAGTTTTTTATTTTTTAATCTGACTATGATTTGTAATGGTTTTGATCTATTATTAATAGGTATTTTGGGGGCACTCATAGAAGTCAAAACTTGCGACTTTTTTCCTGGTAAATATTTTCTTGATCTAAGGCAACAGGATACACATTTAATCTATCCTGAGTTCAACCTGACTAGTTAGAGCTGCTACAGATTCGTGGTTGAGAGCTATGACAAGAACAAAAGTCATTTTTGAAAGTAAATTGTAAAAAAGTTCTTAAAACTCTAAAAATATGCCTTTTCGCATGCTTTTGAGATTATTATTAAACAAAACCTAGATTTGTGAGTACTTACTCATTAAAATTGACAAAACCCAGAAAACCCAGCAATTTTGATAAGAAAACCCGACCAAATTCATTATAAAAATACTAACTTTGGCTTCTCTTGGGTTTTCGAGGAAAAATGTCTCTGGGTTTTCATTCTATAAAAATGACATAATAATTAGTAGAAAGCGCGGTCTCTTTGGCTTTGCAAGTTTGACCCTGGGTTTTCATGCACTGCGCTTTGGGTTTTCATAAATGACGCAATACGCAGAGTCTTCGCTTCGCTCAGGACTCGCGTCCATATTTAATTAAATTTACCTCGTCTTTGGCTTCCCCGCAGGGGTTTTGGCGTCAGCCTTTTTTCAGGTTATCATAAAATCGATCTGAGGTTTTGAAGTTTTTATGTTGCGGTTTTTGGGGTTTTGGGTTTGGGGTTTTGTATACCTATATATGGGGTTTGGGGGCTTTGGGGTTTTGGGGTTTTGGGGTTTTGAAATATATATTATATTGGGGTTTTGGGGATATCCCGTAAGCCAAAAAGTCCCGCATTTTTTCCCTTTTATTTTTATGAGGGAATTATACTCAGACTTGGTCAATCATGCTACGCTGAGTTCAACCTGACTACTTAGACCTCCGAGAAATTACTGGGTACTGATATATGACAACTTCTATATGCTAAAAATCCTAAAAAATCCAAAAAAACTCAAAAAAGTGCAAAAACACTTAAAAACAGCTTTTTTGGCGTTTTTTGCTAATTTTTCTAAAAAAAAAATTATATATTAATTTTACATTAAATTTAATAATTTATCATAATAGAAGCATATAATCTTATTAAAATTTAAGGTTTTAATGTTTCTTTATGATGACAATTGAAAGAATAAGTATAATATTGTTTTGTTTAATGCATATTTGACTATAATTAAACTGATTTGTATTTAACATATTCATATTTGACTAAAAACGACAAATGTGTCTATGAATGACACCTATAATACAAAGACAAGGGTAACCATAAATCCTTAAACCTGTCGATGAGCATCACCGACAATACACCAACAAGAGTAACCATAAATCCTTAAACCTGTCGGTGAGCATCACCGACAATTCACCAACAAGAGTAACCATAAATCCTTAAACCTGTCGATGAGCATCACCGACAATACACCAACAAGAGTAACCATAAATCCTTAAACCTGTCGAT
>ARYC01000006.1:0-25890 GCA_000711775.1 Oxytricha trifallax
TCTGCTTATATAAAAATATACTTGCTATATAAGGGAAGAGGTAAAATTATGATAATTTTTATCTATAAAATTATTAGAAAAATTTTTAATTAATACTTTACTGTATTAATTGCATTACATGCTTTTATGTTTTAATTGTCATAATTGACCTCTATTGGTGGTTCAAACGTGATGATTTCTTTGAACTGTGTCAATCTTGACTGGCTTAATATTTTAATTATAAAGAATTCATTATATTCTTGATTTTTTATAAATCAGTTGTGTAATCTATAAAAGATAAGATCAGTAATTAAATATAGCTTATCACCATGCTTTCTTTCATTAAAATTCTTCTCCCATTCAGAATCCTCTAAGTTAACGATGTGAATTTGGTTGCTTGCATGGCGTGAATCAGAAGAGTCCTTTTAATTTTTATCATTAAGTCAGTTTGAGTGGCTTTTAACTTGCCATTACATAGAGTTTGACAAAATATCTCATAATCATTACTTCTTGATAAATTACAATTTTTTTATTAACTTCCTGCTCATACCTCCTATTTATTCAATATCAAAGCCCATCAATTAAATAATTTATAGCTAATTATAACTCAAATATTACCCATTTTTAATTTAATTTTTCTAGAGAAGCAGAGAAAATCTATTTAAACTCTTTAATTAGCTATAGACTGAAAATTTCAGTAATCACCTACATTGAATGGTAATTGAATAACATCTTATTTATTTTAGATTAATTTTATATCACCTACTCTAATCACTTTGAATAACTTTAATCGGATAAAGTATTTTATAATTGAATATTTCAGTTAAATTTTCAATTACATTCAATTCTTGATTAATAATAGATTAAACACATGACACAAGTCCATCTAAAAATAGCGCTTATATCTGAAAGTTACGAATATCTTCGCCAATATTTAAATAACTTTTACTTCTATCTTATCTCACATAGATTATTCTTTCTAATTGTCGAAGAAAGCTATTGAAATCAATTAAATATTTTAAGTAGAAAAAGTAGAATGTTGGTTTATTTATGGTTTTATATATTATTCTTAAATTATTCCACAAAGTCCTCCGAATCAGTGCACGCAAAAGGCATCTACTAGATCATCGATTACGAATTTCTGTCAAATTTATACTCCGAAGATATAGAAAAGAACTAATGAAATTTAATCATGATAACTGCTGCCCAGCTTTCTATTTAATAATAATTTCTTGTCACAGCAACGCAACCATCCAATATTCCGTTACAAAGTCATAAAATTAATATACTCTGTAACTTTTCTCTGAAGGAGTGTAGTTTCCTAGGATAAATGATTTAAGATGCATAAATAAATGTTTAGTCTTGGAGTTTTGAGTGAATATACACTACCTCAATTGAAAAATAGCAAAGCAACGACAGAATGCAAAATTAAAATTAATTCATATAAGTTCCGTTAAATGTTTATCTTCGTCAAGTTGAAGGTTAAATCACTAATTTTTTTTTCTAAATATAATTCTGTCAAATAATTTTAATCAATGGTCTTAGCACATTGAGGCAATCTTTTTCTTAACATAACTTCTCTCTCTCAATGTTTTGAACTCTTTTTTGTTTCAAAAGTCTGGTAAATATATTCCAATCATTTTAAGATATATTTTAAAATCCACCAGTGATATGAATGACAATAGTACCAGCGAGATCTTTAATTAAGTCTTGTATACAACCATCCACCTGGGCACCATACCCAAGCAATTATTTGCATTATGTATAGTATAATTTACTCTCTCAGATTAAGATCCGAGGACGATTGATTTTTAAACTATTATTACAACTCCAAATACTTTTCGGCCTCATAGTCCTCTAATTATGATGAAGCAAAGGCTCTGATTCTTTTTATATATATTTTAATATCAAAAAGCTAAGTCATAACCGGTGAGCCACCATGAAACTAGTGCCATACAGAATAATAAATTAAGATTGTTTTATTAGTAAGAAAATTATGAGCTCCAAACTGCATAGATCTGAAAGTCAGATATTTTTATATAATTTTTAAATTATAGTTTGAATTAGTTTCCTTATACTTGATATTATTTCAGTTTATCAATGCGTTTATTTTTACATATTTTTATAAATGCTTAAGGATAACTATAATTTATTGTAATTCTACTTTATCATTACTTCTTGTCTAATCTTTCTCATATATATTTAATAATAATTTATTGATGATAAAAACTATATTATTGCATAATATTAATATTAATTCTAAGAGCTGCAAAGAAACTAGTGGATGTCTTAATCAGCAATATTTTAAATATTAATTTAATAAAATATTTGCTTATATTTTAAAAAAATATATAAATAATTTTGGTGATTATATTTTTAATTATATAGATTTAAAGTCCTAAAATTTTTAACTGCTGCTTCTCTGTAATAAAATATAATTGTTTAAAGTAACAACAATTTATGATTTACTCTAAATTTTAAGAAATTCAAGAAATAGAAATAATATCAGCATTGTATAATTTTATCATCCTCTCTGCTTTGGCTTTACTATTCAGTCAATTATTATCCTCGTTATTTTAACTCAAATGACACAATCAAGATTCTCGCTCTCCTGAATGACAATGAAAACGATAGTGCGAGTCAAATATCCTCTCATGCTATTTGTTTTATCATTCATCCTTATCGTTTCTAAGAAAAAAATCAAGTTGCTTATTATAAGCCTTAGAAGAAGCAAAACTAGTCATTATAGAATATATATTGAGCTTTTGCATTGTTCATTATTATGATGTCATTCTCCTCTTTTGTTTTGATTGATATTGGTTTGTTTTGAATTGCTAACATGCAATTATCATAGACAGTAAGTTATTTTTATCATGAGGCTGTCTCCCTTAAACTAGAGCACCAAAATGAAAATAGCTGGAATCATTATCCTGATATTATTTAGTGGAGTCTTTGCTAAATTGTAGTCTATCGTTCTTTAATAGACACTTAAACAATCTCAAATGATTTAAAAATTCTATTCTATAAGTTCAAGACTCAAAACCCCAAAACCCTTTCAGTAGTTTGATTGAGTTTTTGATTGATAAAAGTAGACTATTAGTGCATACTTTATTAGGGTTTTAATAGGATTTATGTAGGGGTTTAATATTTAAATATTAGTATTTAAGTGAGTATATGCGAGGTATGGGGTCAGTTTATGACAGTGACTATATAGATCTATTGTTTAAGTTGCGATATGGATGTGATGAATATAGTGAATAACTCAAGCCTGTTCTAAATTATACGTCTATAGCAAGGTCCTCCATAAATCTCCAGCAACTGAGAGGTCTCACTGTCTATTAGCATTGAATTTAAAAAGATAGCATCTTAATTCTAAGCCTAAGAGACCCTTAAAATTTTAGCAGCATCATATTGAATATCTTATAATGATAAGACTCTTAAATACAGGGCTCACTTCTCTCTAGCCTAGAGGGCTGTGATGTTTCATCGCCAATTTCCTGAGCTTCACATATCTGCTTCAATCGATAGCTAACATATATAAAATTAATGGAATATCTTACAAGACAGTCAATCGCATTAAGAGAGTGATCGACTTAAATGTTCCATTTTATAAGATTAATTTAAATTATATATTCGATTAAATGCAGAGGTCTTAAGAGCATAATTTTAAGATCATACACGCTGATGAAGCTGTATTTACATTCAATACCTTTATATCAAGGTCTTGGTACAAGAGGTATAGTAATATAGAAGTTTATGACTAAAAGGTTAAGGCTTAAACTCATGCTATTCTTGGTGAAATAAGTGAAGATAGTGGCATCGAGACTTATGTTATTCACCCTCGTTCTATAAAGACTGAATAATATATTAAGTTCTTGCAATAACTCAGAGATAAGTACGCGGATTAAGAGATTATTCTATTCGTTGATAACTTGTCAGTTCATAAAACTAAAGACTCAAGGAAAGAATATGAAAGACTAAATATAACACCTGTATTTAATGTTCCTTACAGCCCTTAGTTCAATGGAATTGAATTATATTGGGGGTTATTGAAAGGTCACTATAAGAAATTGCTGCTCTATCACTTGATGCACGACTTGAAGATGGATACAGTATATTTTATTAAGAGTGCTGCTAAGAGAGTCAGCGATGATAAAGCTAAAGTATGTGCAAGAGAAGGGAGATTTTGTGTTTATAAATAAGTTTTAGATTTAAGCGAATGAATAAGTTCACATATTAAATTTTCCCGTAAAGGGATTTGGCTTCTCTTTCTTTTCTTCCTCTTAAGGCTTGCTAGGGCCCATGTTTCTTCTCTTTTTGTGCCAGCCCCTGCATCTATGTTCATCTCGTCTGCTTTTAGAAATCTTTGAAGAGTCTCTTACTCAATTCATGCTTTACTTGAGACTTTCTCTCTCTGTTTAATTTGCTGCGCTCTTTCATCAAGTATATAGCAATACCTTGTTTTTCTATAAAGTTAAAAGACTAAGCTTACTTGAGATAAATGGATGCTTTTGAAGTTCCTACAGCCAGGTATCACTTATTTTAATACCTTGCTTCTCTTTTTCTTCAGGAGAGATGCTATAGCGTTTCTTGTGAGCCTCTTAAATTACTTCATTTAAGTACTCAGGTTTCAGAGTTCCAAGGACACCAAAGAAGAAATTTCTCTCTTGCAACTTATTAGAGAGTTGCAGCTTTGATGGAAGGTAGAGAGCAATATCTGGATCACTCATAGCATCATCATAGAGGTTTGTTACTGAAATTTCAGGGTAGTTAGGTATCTCGATCATTCTGATTTCATTAGACTTATAGCTTTTTTCTCTTCACTTAGCAATGCCTTTAAGAATGATAATTTTGTTCCCTCCTGTGTTGGCAGAAAAATCCAACTATAGTTAATAAGTTAGTTATAAGTAATAACTTACCTTGCTATACCAAGTATCTGTAAAGATCTTTTTTACTTTTGAATTTTCCTATTAAATCTTGAGATTAAATTATCTTCATTGCATCATTCATAGATTCCATCTTGCTTCCAGTTTCTATAAATGTTTAATGAAAATTAAAATTATGGATATCCATTCTAAACTTACTAAAATTTTACTACTAAATAGGGAGATCCACTTGGAGGTCAACCTGAATCAGATAAATAGATAAAGATGGAGGAACTTTCTCCAAGTTTCAGAGTTTGAGTTCCATTTTTATCAAACTTTCTCCATTAAATTGCTCCTAATAGTAATTAATTTAATTAGGTGGTGCTCCTAATTTATTTAAAACTTAATTAGGAGGTTAAATTAAAGTTCAAAACCGTATTAGGTTGTATTAAAAAAATTAAATTTTAAAACCTCCACTCCTAAAGTTACAAGAACATATTTAGGAGCACCACCTTACTTCACAAAACAAATTTAGGTGCATTTTAATGTATAAAATGGATGGAATAGTATATAAACTATCTCTAATGTTAAAAATATAAAACTAATGTCTCGCACTCTGTTCCCATTAAACCTCTCTAAATCTATGAGGATAGGCTCTTGCTTGTGTATAAAGGTAGAATTTAAACAGCTTATATAATTATTAATAGTATTTATAAAATGAGCGGCAACTTACTAAGAAAAGCGGCACTGCTTGGCATTAGCCAGCAAAACCTTTCTTTCATGAATTAAATGAAAATTGAGACTTGTGATGCCTCTACCTAGTACGAACCTGAAATTCTATAACCTTAGGTCTTAGACTTTTAATAACAATTCAGTTGTTAAATAGAAATGCAGAGCTAAGAAATTCAATGCAAAGTTCCAATAAAAATGGTTGAAGAGGAGGAAAGAAAAAAGAAATTAAAGCATTACATTTATGTGAAGAGTGTGAGAAGAACTTCACTTATAAATCTGCTCTTAAGCGTCATATCTTAGAGTAGTATTCTAGCAAGCCAAAGCTCTATCTTAAGCATGATAAGATAGATGGAAATTATTTTTGCCCTTATTGCAATAAACAATATAACCATTCAAGGGATTTAAAAGTTCACCTATAAAACCATCATGGCAAGAAGTTTGAAGTCATAGATCCTGAGACTGGTGAGGTCTTCCTTCAAAAAAGAAAGCCAAGAGACCCTTTAGAATCCTTGGAACAAAGAGTTAAGAAAGAAAATAAGCTTATTAAAGCAGTGAGAACCTTTCAGCTTCTGAGATAGTTAAAATCACTCTGAAGATACAAGCACTAAGGCTTCCAATTTTAAATGTAATTGACCTTAAAGAATGTAAGGAAAGTTATCTTATACTTGAGGACAAGTTTGAGAAAAAGGTCATAACTGATAAGCAGTTCGCATACAAGATTTATCCATTCAACTACTTTAAATGCGATGACAAGTATCAAATGGAATTTGTCAATGAGTACTAAGCTCTTACTAAAGCAAGGGATAGACAGTAAAGATTTATAATTAAGCTCGATGCAATTCTCCTTGCTCAAGATCATGTTGCTTTTCGTCCCCCTCTATATTAAATGACTTTAAGAGACTACATATAAGATTAAAGGATTCCAAAGTAGCTACCCCTTATTCTTACAAATGTTTGCAAGGCATAGAAGAGCTGCACACTTTAGGGTATGTTCATAGAGACTTGAAGCCTGAGAATATAATGCTTGACTTTTCATCTCTCAGAGTAGTAATAATTGATTTCAATAGATCATAAAGAGTTGAAGCTTCAGGACTTGGCAACGTTTATGGTACTCCTGGATACTTTCCAGAAAGGGAGGACTGGAGAGATAGTGATATTAAGTGGGATGTATGGGCTCTAGTATCAATTATTGCTGAATGCGATATGCCAAGAAATGATTACTATAGCTGTAAGAGAGAGAAAGATTCAAAGCAGAGAATACTGCAATATTTAAATTAGAATAAGATAAAAGGTAAGATGAAGGATATAGCTGAGTAGATAATCATTAAGCCTTACCATAGAGCGGAGCATTCAATAGACTAAATTGTAAGCTGGGTAGGAGAAATAAAGTTTAGAAAGTTGCTTCATGATGCAAAAGTATTTTTTGAGTGAATAGTAAAAATAAAGCACCTCTAATACACACTAATATACAATACATTTAAACATTAAACCCCCACATAAACCCTATTAAAACCCTAATAAAGTAAGCACTATAGTCTACTTTTATCAATCAAAAACTCAATCAAACTACTGAAAGGGTTTTGGGGTTTTGATTGAGGAGGAATTTTGAGGTCCTGAGGAAATTGAGGTCCCTGGGGAAAATGAGGTCCCTGGGGAAATTGAGGTCCCATATATAATGAAAGCTTTAGTATTGAAAAGGATTATATTTTACAATAATGCTTCAAATGTAAGCAACTGATAATTTTCAATGAAGTTTAACAAAGCTCAGATTGAGTTGAGCTCATAATACAATTCTCACTTTAAAACCAACTCAAGCTAAAATCTTTATCCTCGATTGACTCGCAATGAAGTAAAGCTCAATTAAAAAGATTGAAACCTTGCAGTACTTTTAAGATAGAGGGAATTTTGATGCCCTGATAAAAAGCAGCTTTCTCAATTATGATAAGAAACTCTTATTGGTCCACTTTATGGCAAAGTTTAATAATGACACTTCAATCAATAAAATCACTTTTAAATTTGAATTCAAAATACTTTCCCACACAATAACTTTTATTAAGAAAATCTTCAAATGCTGAATCAACCAGGTGCATTGACTAACGTCCATGACTTTATACTGTTTCTCATGTTTAAATGCTTGAATCCAACTCAAGACTCACCAGTCTACTTAAGCTTCTAATCAATTCATGAACTTATCAACATACCTTGCTCATTGGTTAAAAGTATATGCACACTCAAAAAGCTAAAAAGCAAATGATAATAATCGAATATGGAAAGTTGCCAAGCTATCTGATGATAACATTGAATTTCTCACTAATTAGACTACCTTGCAGTTCTAGGCTGGAATGACCTTAGGAGAGAGATGCGTGGTGTTCCATAGGAAGTTCCCAGAGTTGAGAATATCTCCCTCCAAACTTTCTCGAATTTATAAGGAAAGAGGAATTAAGAGAAAGTTCATTTGAGTAAACAAATACATGAGCCCTACTTAGAACCTTAAAACAATAGAGCTATATTAAGAGATGAGAAGCTAACTAACTAATGCACTAGAGGAAGAAAGAAAGGTAGTATTTATTGACGAGGTGATGTTTACTTACTCTACTAATCTCAAGCAAGAGTACAGCAATAAAAATATGAATATCATTGTGAAAGACAAACTATAATTCACAAAAAGTATTGCTGTGGTTGCTGGAGTATCTCCTGACAAAGGTCTTGAACTTTACTATAGTCATGAGAGGTCAGTAGACATTGAGAAGTTTTATGACTTCATCATAGGCCTGCATGAATAGAACTTAAGATGTAGACTTGCTGTGGTTCTAGACAATCTAAGAGTGAATCACAGCAAAAAGATCAAGGCATTGACCGAGGAGCTTGGCATCACTCTCATATTTACTCCACCTTACTCACCTCAATACAATCCTATAGAGAATTACTTTTCGGTGCTTAAGAACCAGTTCAAGAGGATGAAGATGAAGATTGTCGGATAGGACGAAAAGTTTGATGCTAAACGAGTATTGAGGTAAGCTTTCAGCAGTGTGGATGATGATGTTATTAGAGAAATATGCAAGAAAAAAATGGATAAGTTTGATTTATGACTTTAATTTAAATTATGCCTTAAAAACTCAAATGTTAAATCTAATTGCGTTGGTGATCATCATGCCAGTATCGGATTAAGATTCAAACATGGTGTTCGTTTCCATCAGTCGAGGTCCATCGTTTGGCCTAATACCTTTACTAGCTGAGGCATGCTCTATACCTCTGAATCGTTTAAGTGACAAAACTTTTGGAGGCGATTGCTTAGGTTTTTTGGCCTTCATTAATTTCGTTGAAGCTTTTAAAAGTTGCATGGTCCTCCCCGATTTCTAAGTTTTAGTTAGTTAAAAGATATAGTAAGTTACTTGAAATGAATGGATGGCTGGTCAACTGGGAGAACCAGTCGTCAGAGATGAGTATGTAGTCATTCTTTTGACCTTGCCCATCACCACCGATCCTACTCACCCTTGACTTGTTGATGATGTGTGAGAGATACTCGGGCTGGATTGTGTTAGGAATGTTGAAGAAGTATTGCCTGTCGATAGGCTTGGATTTCTCTGACATATCAGGCAGATATATGCTGAGCTCTTAGTCGTCACACACTTGTAAATATAGCTGCCTTACTGAAAGTTCATCGTACTTTGGTACCTTCACCATCTTGATCTGGTCCATTTTCAGAAGCCTCTTACTTCCCTTAAAAATCAGACGGATGTATTCTCTGTTGATGCCCTCGATTGGTGGCATGTAGTATCCCACTATAATTGTCATGGGCAGTAATTATTACAAATCTCAGTTAGATAGGTGTATATGTCAACTTTGGACTTGAACTTTCCGCCAAGCTCATGGGGTGTGATCTTCAAAATGCTCTCCTCAGCTTGACTATCACTCATCTGAAATTGCTGATGTGATCTTTTCTGAGAAATTGTCTCCATATATGAAATCCCTATTGCCAATTAAAAATAAAATATTATTACCTACCTTAACTATAAGAAAAACAGCGATTTCAATTGAAATGATTTTTGGGAAGGTGGAAAGGTATTAATAAGTATATATTTTCCAAAAAAGGTGGGGTCTATGTTATCTATTTTTATAAAAATGAGAATTTTTAGCCTGTAATTTTTTTGTGATTTTTGGTGATTTTTTTACATTTTTTGTGATTTTTGTGATTTTTTCGGGGCTTTTTTGTGATTTTTTGAAAAATTTCTTGTATTAAAAATTTTAATCACACCCTCCCTCTTTTGTTGATTTAAACCATGAAAGAGATTTGAGTTCAAGATTAAGTAAATTAAATTTAATTTATTAAAATTAAAAAAATCACAGATCAAAAAATTTAAAATGAGCAGCTCTTAAGAGTCAATGTATGACAGTGATGACTCACGCTGTAATTCTAAGCCTTCAACTACAAAATCTCTATCATCATCGATATCTAAGTTGTCGACAAAACTTAACAAAAAGGACTAAAAACAAAAGCGCAAAGAAAGTGATGTAAGAAAAATTAAGACCTATACTGACTTCAAGCAATATTATGATCAGGAAGATGCTGAAGTTCCATGCTCGGAAGTGAAGATGACCTTAGGGTTAATCACCAATAACTACTAAAAAACTTTTAAGGATATCTAAAATCACCCCAAGATGAAAGTATACCCTCTTAATGAGCTTGATCGAGATCTTGTCAAGAACTATATTAGAGTGAAGAGATAACATCTTAAACGAAATCTGAACAGCGTCATAAAGAAGAAAGACTCGATGTTAAACAAAAGATGCCCTGCAGATGAAATGGCATCCAGCGATCACAAGAGTATTTAGAAGCATCGAATCTAGGCTCCATTTCAACGTGTCAAGCAAGCCTCCTAAACCTAAAATGACATGTCGTAGTTGTCATTGTTCATCATTCAGCACTTCTCCGATCTTAAAGAAGAATTTCAGCATAGCATGATTTCAAAGTTAAACTCAGCGCTCATCTCTGACAGAGATTTTTACAGTTAGAGTGTTGAAACTTAAATCAAGCATTAGCAATAGCACATCATAGATTTGTTCAAAAATTGGGAGATTTAGTGCATTGAGTAGGAACTCACATATTATTCACAGCAATAAATCCTGAAATTCCATTAAGCAGCATGCTAGATCATAAAAGAATTATCTTTAGAAGGCTAGACTCTCCTTCACACACTTTTTCCAAACTTAAAACACAATGTCGATACCTCAGCTTTTGACGAGTCTGAGAAAATAATCTTGGGTGTAATGGCATCATCAATAAACCGACATCTAAAAGATTCAAATTAGCCAATGACCGCTGGATTGGTTAGTCTCCTGCTCGATTTAAATTCTATCACTTTACCGGAAAGCATACTGAACTTTCAAAAGTACCTAGTAAAAAGTGGATTCAGCGAAAGTGAAGCTGGGATGATTGTAAAATGTAGAGAGAATTTTCTATATGAGGATTGCATCTCAACTATCAGGAGGGTCAATAAACATTATAGAGAAGATCTTGTTAAAATGCTTTCAATAACAAAAGTGAAATAGGACCCCTCTAATCAAATAAATGAACTGCTAGGAATCTTCTCTTAAAGGAGAATACTTTTGACCATGCTCGCTAAGAGGGACCACATTAAACTGCAACTAGAAAGATTGGTAGTCGTGCTTCAATCAATCAAGGACTATGAACTCGACCAACTAGAATAAATATTTACCTGCGATGAGACTTTGTGGATGCGTGAACTTAGTAAGCTCTAATCATGCACTTAAAGTTTCTAAAACCAATCTTAACTTGAATGCAAAAGCCAGGAAATGTGGTAAAAATTCTTTGAATTATAGAACTCTGACTACAAGATCACTCTAGATGAAATCTTAAAATGTTCCTAGTAAATGAGGAGAATTGCTTAGATTACAAACATTCAACCTATTAGTCAACAATAGCAGCAATTGTCTTGAATCAGATAGAAAACAGCATTTAAATCCAGATGCCAACTGCATCTGGCAAGACGTGGGTCCAAGGGCTATTGTCTTGTTTTTGGATATAGCAAGGGAAAAAGGTTGTTTTATTAGTTCCTGACAAGATTCTCAAGATGTAAACCTAGAAGTTTCTTTAACCATTGGGCATCTAGTTGCAAATAGAAACAATTGAAAACTTCTACATTACTAAAAGGTAGTTTGACATTTTAATAGTGGATGAATTTGATCGAATTACTTGGAAGCATCCATTTTATTGTCATGATGGTAAGTTGCAAGGGATTTGGGATATATGATTGACAAGGTCCTACATGTTTAGCGCCACTTGTGATTAAGGAATCTAGAGAGTGCTTGCACAGGTATGCATTAAGCCAAAAATTCTAAAGTTTAAGAGTGAGTATGAACAATTGCATGAGCTGAGGTAGGATTAGGGAGGTGATGTTATCGTTTGCTCAAGTGAGGAAGAAAGGCTCTCAAGAATTAAGAACGAAATCTAAGAATGCGGCCAAGCTGTCCCTTTCATCATCTTTTGTGATGATCATGAGAAGAAAATTGTGAAAGACACGATTGAATAGATTTGCAATTTAAGAGTGAAGACAGGTATCTCCCAAGACACTTTAGAGGAAATTGAATCATGGCAAAATGGGTGTTGATACTAACTCAGGAGGAAAGCTATGGATACAATACTAGGTTTAGAACTGATGCTTAAGTGCTTATTGCTTGTGAGATCACCTCCGAGGGCTAATATCTGTAAATGAGGGGCAGGAGCTCAAGGAGCATGGGTGCGTTGCAGTCTAAATATTTTCCAGTATCTACCTTACCTAAGCAGCAGATACTACTCAGGATGAAGAAAATATCAATAGAGAGATTTGACAAGTTGGAATAACTTGTTGCTTTGATTTACAAAAAGCGATTTAGCAAGGTGCTTATAGAAGCGATTACTGACGCCTAAAAGGACAACGATGCAATTGAGAGTCTTGAAGATTTAAAGCAACTGATCGGAGAGAGCGCATACAGAAAAATGTCAAAAACTTGAAGTATTGATGAGAGATAACACTAATAAAGATGGGAATATATCATGGTATATTCTGTTAAATTGTTGATCTAAAAAATAATCATTCTTTCAAATTTTAAGAATTTTAGCTAATTGTTGGAGTGCTATAATGATTAATAATAGTTGAGTATATTAATTGGCTTTGCTTATGTGCATTTGAAGATATCATAGTAGAAAAAGTAATTGCAATTATTTCTTTGAATTGTTTGATATTATTTCTTATCTTTGTTACGGCTTTTTTATGATTATTTTTTTCTGTTATGATCTATTTTCATATTTTTTCATATTTCTTAAAAGAGACTAAATTAAATGTTAATATCATTTTAATCTTAACTTTTAAAAGTATTGCAGGATTATAAATATTTTTATGACAAGCAAGGTTATCAAAAATATTGATAAAATTCTAATGAAATTTAATTTGATTAACCTTTTATTTATAAATGGAAATAATGAAAATTTTTTATTCCCTAAAAGAAACCAATGATAACTAATTTAAAGAACAAATTTTCAATTAAATTTATGTATTATACTTTTGGGGCATATTTTTCGACATTTATAGGTATTAGAATGAATTAATTTGTTTATTACTAAATAAATAATTGTGAATTTAAAAAAATATATTTATGAAAATTTATTAAATTATAACAAATAAAAGCAAGTCTATTTATTAATGAAAAAATAGTGATCTAATTAGATAAGAAAATACAATTATTATAATGGAAATATTTAAAAATTTTTCATATGACCTGCATTTTTAATGAAAATGAACTTTTTAATCATCTTATATGAATAACTAAACTAAGTCTTGAGGAATTCATCTTGCTTTACAGCTCACAACTCTAAAAATACAAATCATTTAAACTTTGTTATTATTAACAAATTATTCAATTATAAAGTATGGGTATTTAAAATAATAAATATCAGACAAAAGTAATTAAGATCTATTCGTTAAATATAACGATTAATTATTCTTGTTTATTTCTATTTTTAGAAAAAAAAACTCAATAAAAATTATTTGAATTTAATTATAGTGAGATGCATTAATCCCCTGGACATTGAACATAAATCATACATTTATTTAAACTAGTTGATGGTTTATAGTATTAAATTTATAAACACTAAACAATGATAAGATATTTATTTAGATGAAGCCGGTACATACTAGAATCCAAACAAGCACAATTTTATTATAGAAAATGAAACTATAGTAAATATATGCATATTTTCAGAGTATTTTCCCTCCATATTTTTGAATATGAGTAATTTATAAAGTTACTGTTTTAGTGTAAGGGAGGTTATTTGGATATAAATATTTGGTTTTTTCAAAACTTGACTTTACTTTTTATAATGATTACTAATTAACGATAATTATAGCTTTAAATCAATAGTTCTAGAGACACAAATTTCAATTAAATGGGAGATTGTTTTAGAAATAAATAATATTATTTTGAATTATTGTTTTGTAAAAATATTCATAAAAATAGATTATGATCCCTAATCAACTCATGTGAATATTTTTCGTAAATATCAATAATTTTATTTTATAACTTTCTCCCAAATTAGATTATATTTATGAATTATAATTAAAAAATTTGTTATTTAACTTGTCATTATTACTTTACATACTCTCAGTTAATGAAGTGATTATTACTTAATTATTAAATTCAAATTGCTTCTATTTATTACATTTAGTTATTAATCCCTAAGTTAAAACCAAAGAAATTTACCTTTAATAGTATTGCTCCATTTTTATAAATGGTTGCTTAGTTTTCACACCTATCGCATGCACAATTACAGAAATTATAATATATCAAATCTTATAATTATTAATATTTTACAAAGGTCTACAACATTAAATCTTGCAGTACGAATGTAACTTATTAATCAAATTTAAGATACATTGTGAATAGTTCACCAATATTTTATTTTTATTTCCCAGTATATTGTTCATTTAAAAACCACAATACTTCGCATAAACCTATTAAGATTAAATTAATTGTATGGAATTTATCTAAAGTTTCATTTTTTATTTTAATTGTTAATAAACTAAAACACTATGATAACCAATTTATTGATAAATAAGAGAATATAGAAATATAATTACAAATGAGGTTAAATAATCTGATTTAGAGTATTTAAAATGGGAATTCATAAAATATCATATAAAAATTTTAGAATATGATTAAATAAATTAATTAAAAGAATATAAAATGTAATCAATTTGAATTTAATATAATAATTACAAAAGGTAAAAAGACAGTTTGCAGTTATTTAAAAAGTGTTTCCTTAATCTAAATAATATAGATTATTAAAAATTAAACTAAATTAGGAGTTTGATAGTCTTAAAATAGAGAATATAAAAAAATATAGAGTATTTTTAATGTTTTATTATAGTCTTAGCGGCGCTGTTTTGTCTTATAGTATGAAAATACAGATTTATATTTTATATTACATACTTTTGTTGAGTGAGGAATTAATTTCTGAAATTATAACATAAATAGATTTCTTAATTAAAATATAATCCAATCATACCACCAAATCCACCAGTAATTATAAATTATTTTTATAGTTTTAAATTATAAAATTATTGATAATATATATATATATATATATGGCCTTGGGAACAACCATTCAAATATATTAAATAAATCAATATAATGGGAAGAGCATTTATCTGACTAAATTATATTGATTTTAAAAGCCCATCAATTCTATTAAGTCACTCACTTCCACTATCTTTAAATTACATCAAATGTTATTATTTATTGATAATATAAAATTGAAAGCAACAAGTTATAGAAATTAATCTGTAAATATTATAGATTAGTATAAAACTTTAAATAGTAATTATAATAAATACAAAATTAAAGATTGTAGAACTAATTTATTTAAACTGAAGATGATCTTTTTAAGAATATCTCATTAAACAAACTAATTTAATTATAAATATATTTTATGTGAAATCCTTTTCGCTTTTTTTCTGAATATTTAATATAGTATAAATTCTTTAATAAACCGTATTATTAAATAATTAAAAATATTAAAATTTTGGACGGATTAAAGAAGGTGGGAAATAATGGAGGAAGAAAAACTACCAACCAATGGGAGAAGGAAGTTGCCAGTTTATACAGAGAGAAAAGATCATGGAGTCAGTGGAAACTCACAGCAATAGCAAACATTGGAAAAATATTTTGAAAGTTCAAAAACAAGTTCTTAAAATTCAACATTTGGTCAAAATTTTAAATATTCAAGCGGTTTAAATGATTAATACAGTTGCGATTTATAATTAAATATTATTTTTAATAACTTAATTATTCTCCATAACTTTATTTACTAGAAATTTAAGGCAATCCAGAAATATTGCCCAGCTTTTCTCGATTGCCTTACATTTTAAATAAAAGATAAATTGTTTGATTATTTCTTATAAATATCCTTGTAAACTATCTTTTGCTAACCTTAGATATTCTAAATCCAATATAATATGTGAGTGAATAATACTTCATTTTAACACAAAAAGTTCTATAGTTTTAGGTTTTAATCTATTAATATAATTTCTCATATACTATTCTAAACTTAGGATAGATAATTAAAAATTAAGCAATTATTATTTTAAAAATTATAGCATATTAAATAAATATAAATTATATCAATTATGTTAATACCTTTTGATAAAATGAACTAAAACTTACTCAATAAATTAGTAATATTAGTAATGAGTAAATTTTAGATTACAAACATTACTTTAATAAAATCAAATAACCTAATTAATAAAACATAAAGAATATTACGATTTGATAGTCAAACTTAGGGATTTCTTAGATTTAATATAACTATCATTAAAATTTGCAAATTATTTAATGTTTTTATAAATAGTTTATGTATTGATAAATAATTTCTTCACGCTGTATTAATTAATATAATCACCTATTTTTTAAAAATCTTACTAAGTTAAAACCTGAATGCACAGAGCTATAAAAAATTTAAAGACCTGGACAGATTTACGGTGAAGCTTGACAATAGCCGACAACTTGAATTTTACTAACCAGTGAGAGAAGCTGAAGGATGGGTAAAAAGGGATGAGAGATTCTCTGAAAAGCAGAGAACTAAGAGGAGAGAGCAAGTGATAAGCAACAAAAGATAACTGGACTAGATAACTATAGAGTTAAATATTTGATTACTACAGAATGTCATATGTATGAATTCAAAGCTGAAGTAAGACTAAATAATGAGAGAAATAGAGAAAAAGAACCCAGACTACATACTACATACGTCTGGTTGAAATTAGACTTTAAAGATTAATCGGAATAAACAGTAAGAACGTAGTTCAAACTCAACTGGCAAGAAACGGAGGTATACTTGCACTAAACACTGGCAAATTTGAGATGAGAACAATAAAACGCTAAAACAATTCATTACATGTACCATTCTGAACGTGGGAGGCTTCCCACTACATGTAATAACAACATACATCCCACCATATTGGAACGAAGAAGTAAAGGCGTTACAAAATAGACTGATTTTATGATCAGATCATTAAAACAAAAATGCTAGAGACAAAGAATAATAGTTATGGGGGATTTCAACTTCCACATTAAAGATTTGGGAAAAAGATTGAACAAAGAGGGTCTCAAAGAATCTATACCAGAAGGAGTGGTAACTCCCTCTAGAGGAAACCAATTGGATCAAATATTCTCAAACGTGGAGACAGTCAGCTGGGATACTAGCCAGCTACATCAAACGGACCACAAACTGATATAAGTAAAGTTTAAAATAAAATACCAAGAAAGTGATTTCAAGCTATCAGACAAAGAGAGGACAATAATAATATCAGATGAAAGAAAACAATGCTGGAAAACATTAAAAGATGAAGGTAGGGAGATGAAAGAAGAAGACTTGAATCAACCGATACAGAAATGATTCGAAGATAAAATAGGAAATTAGTTCAAAGGAAGGAATTGGTAACAACAACCGCCCGAGTGGGCAATAAAAAGCAATGAAACAGCAGCTAGAAACATTATTCAAGACACACAAAAAATGGAGGCAAACAATGAGAGACCTAGAATAATGCTTAGAGAGAAACGATGTTAGAGGTTTTATTTATCTGGTAAAGAGGTTGACTAAAAGCTAAAAACAAGCAAAACCAATAAAAGGACTGAAGATAAAAGACGAGAGAATTGAAATAGGAAACTACACGAAAGAACAAGTCTTAAAATACTATAGTAAACTATTCAGAGACAATAGAGAAATAAAGGAAAGATAGAGAAATAGGAAGGACACAAAGATGATTGATGAACAAGAGGAAGAAAGTTTGTGTGATGAAGCCGATGTGGAGCAAAGTATAAAAGAGTGCAACTTCAACAAAGGCATAGGTCCGGACCGATTTTATGGAAAGATGCTAAATAAGTCTTAAGCCATTTCCTAAACTGTGAGCAAGAAAATTAATCAATGGCTAAACGAAGGTTATATTCCACAATATGTAAAAGAAGGGAGATTGATACTTTTAAGCAAGGAACAAAAATAATCCTACCCCGAGATCAATTACAAGAGCTATAGTGATTAATTCAAATTTAGGAAAAATAATATAAAAAAAGTAATAATCAACAAAATAAATGAAAAAAAAGTGGGATATTAAAATCGGTAATTACTAAAATTAATTTAAAGAAAACAAAATCACCCACATTAACTTAATTAGAATGCTGGAGCACATAAAAAACTCCATTTAAAAGAGCAATTAGAAAGAGGCCTACCTAGTGGACCTTCAGAAAGCATAAGACTCAGTATGGAAAGACAAAATGATGCAGATTCTACAGGACAGGATTGTTAGTTATAAATACGCTAAATACGTAAAATTAATATAGTAACTCTACACAAACAACAAAATTATATATGAGGGAGAAGAAATAATAACAGAATAGGGAGTAGCTCAGGGAAGCAGACTTTCACCAATGGTATTTAACATTTATCTACAAGATGCAATATTCTCATAAAAAGAACTAATGTCGCTAATAAAACAAGGCAATCTAATTGCATTTGCCGACGACATACTGATAAATTTTAAAGACCCTCAATAATTCAAAAGGGTAATAAACAGCCTCAGAAAAATTGAAAAGTCTCATAACCTAAAACTAAATACTTTAAAAACAGTTTTTTAAGCGATGCAAAATGCTTTGAAAGGGAATTCCAAATTGAAGGAATAAATAAGGTTCAGGAAACAAAGCACTTGGGATTAAAAAATTGCTGAAACACACAAGAACTACTTAAGAATACTTTAGTAAGATGAAGAGGACAACTGAAATGTATAGGAGATTGACTAGCTCAAGTAATCCAACTGTGAGAGACACTATCATGAAAGCATAAATTAGATCTCTGATTATATACAAATACATCCCGCTTATAGAGGCGACATTCATTAAAATTGAAGAGATAGAGAAAATGGAACTTCAAATTAAGAGATTAGCATTTAGTCGTTCAGAGATATTCCTAACATTATTCTAAGAAACGTAACAGAGCTGAAGAATACAAACACCAGCGAAATTATTAGAGATCTGGTTCTGAAGAACATGAAAAAGATTGATTTAAAAAATTGACTAGCAAATCAAACCAAAGTAGATAAATGAGGTGATAAAGAGCAGGAAAAAGACCTTATGAAAAGGAACAAAATATTCATAACAAAGAATGTTATGGACACCATGATGAACTACGGCATTTAACACTACTGTAATATTCATAAAGTGTTTGTAAACGCTAATCACATTAGGACATGTAACTTAATATAACAGCTAGGGACCCAAATAGATTCTCAAAACGACTAAGGGAGAATAGAAAAGTTGACATGAACAAATCAGAATAAGTAGAGATAATTACAAATATGTTGTGGTTAGATGAAAGGATAAGGAAGCTAGAGACTCACGAATACTACTTACCAGTGAAAAAGCTATTCAAGATAATGTATGTCAAGAAAATAAATATCAGGAATTTGACTAACAGAAGCTAAACACAACCAAAGAATTTTAAACATCTAAGTGAAAGTATAGAAAAAAAGAGCTAAATAAGACAGATTCAGAGTGATATAATTAAAATAATAAATTAAAAATTTTAGAATTTTGGACGGATTAAAGAAGGAGCAGAATGAACAAATCAAATTTCAGTAAAAACAAATATGAGGAACAAGTCAAATATGAGAGGAAGGATAAGTATGTAAACCGAGGTCGCCAGAACAAAAAGAAAGAGTTCTGGGAAAAGGTACAGTAAATCAGATTCAACCATAGAGACAGAAGCAAAGACTAAGAAGCTCTGTGTCTGAGGAGAGAAGAGAGAGTAATATTAAGTTCCACGAAACAAACAAATGGGTTAAAGAACAGACTGAAGATTGGAAAATTGAACCCAAGTAAGAAAATAAATAAGTCGCAAGCCCAAAGAGTAGCATTTGACAAACACGCATACGGCTTAGAGTGCATACAAGGAGATCTGATTAAATTCAAAAATCATAGATCTTTCAGAAGTTCAATGTCAAGGGTTTGACAAGATAATCTACGCCAAGAAAGGATTGACCCCGATGATCACAAGGATGGTCACTATAGTTTGCTGCCCCTGTTCTAGAACTAAGATTGTGAAGGCATTAGTAAGGAGATTTGATGACAGAGAGAAGGCCAGATGGAGAGGGAGAAACTCAAAAGATTTCTGGCAGAGAAACAACACAGTCACTGGAAAGAGATATATGCAGAGTGGAAACATTTTGACTTAATTCCAGGCAACCACATCCACGAAGACACAATAGAGGCAATTTCAAGACAAATAGAGGAATTTCAGTTCAGACAGTCGATACAAAATTATATAATCATGCCTCCGTTGTCATGAATGACAACGGAATCTAGAGCATAGAAAAAAAGTATTAAAGAGACTAATTGGAAACTGAAGAATGGTAAATTCTGGAGATTCCAAGATGAAATTCAAGGGGTGATAATCCCAATGAGCTGCTAAGGCCTCATAAAGAACTGCAGATACTGGGTAGTGGTAAAGATTGTAAGAGGCTCCAAGAAACTGGAAGTATACTACTATAGAAAATCAGTAGGTAGTCTGGCAATAATCCAGAAACACCTGAGACAAATAAGTGAATACTCAGAAGGAACTATTTGAAAGGAATTCAGAATCAGCAAGATTGAGACTAAAAGTGAAACCAATCAAACTAAAGATCCGAGAATTGTGGAGTGATGACAATGCTTATAGTAAATCACTTAGCCCTAGAACTACTTGGAGAATCAGTCTTTCAGATTTTCTCGAAAGATTGGATAAGCGGGCAGAGGTACTACACTATGTTCAATCTGGAAGTTGGATACATGAAGATGGAAATTGGAAAGTCGGGATGGCACTAGAAGAGGATGAAGTGGCTAGAAAAACAGAGAGAGAGAATATGATGCTGTGGCAGAAGGCAGATGAAGAGATGGGAACATCAGTATTCAAATCTCACATTGAAAATTAGGATGAAGATATTCTCAGAGGAGTTCAAAAATCACTTCGATTCGGTGAAGCCCGGCGTTTTCATCAAATCCCTGCAGGTAAACTATAAAACCATTCCACTCGATTCCCTTATCGAGTTCCGTTACAACCAGAACAATATGGCCTTCGATTTCAAAGGGCTGTGGCTTAAAAATCCCGACAAGCTTTCCTTCAGGTACCAGCTCAAAGGCTTTGATGAGACCTGGAATTATTCGAACGAAGCGAAGCTCGTGAATTACAATAACCTTTCGCCAGGCGCTTATGAGTTCGTTGTACAAGCGAGAAACGAGGAAGAGGTATGGAGCGACGAGGCGGGTTATTCCTTTTCGATCCTCACCCCCATCTGGAAACGCTGGTGGTTCTGGCTGCTGGTATTGACCGTTGGCTCTTTCCTGATTTATTCGTTTGTCAAATACCGCTTAAGGTCCTTACAAAAAGAGAACCTCTTGCTGGAACAGCGGGTCAATGAGCGCACCTCGGAAATTGAGCAACAAGCCAGGATCATTGAAAGCAAAAATGTGGCCCTCGAGCAATTGTCGCTGGTGGCCAGCCGCACTGATAACGTGGTACTGATCCTCGACCCGGAAGGCCGGCTGGAGTATGTGAACGAGAGCTTTGTGAAGCTTAACCGGATCACACTCGAAGAGCTGAAGCGCAATGTGGGGGAAACCATCTTCGAGATCAGTAACTACCCCGACATTAAAACGATTGTAGCGGAAGCGGTGCATTATAAAAAATCGGTGAACTATGAGGCGCTCAACAGGCTTGATGACGGCAGCGAAGTGTGGGAATCCTCCACCCTCACGCCGATCTTCGATGAGGCCGGCATCCTGAAAAAGCTCATCATCATCGACACCGATGTGACCGAACGCAAAAAACAGGAACAGATCATCTACCAGAAGAATAAGGACATTACCGATAGTATTTCCTATGCACGTAAGATCCAGCACGCCATTTTACCACACGATGAGCTGATCCGCCGTTACCTGCCCCAGTCTTTTATCCTGTACCTTACCAAAGATATTGTAAGCGGCGACTTCTACTGGTTTACGCACTTCAAGGGTATCAGCATTATCGCAGCCGTCGATTGCACCGGCCATGGTGTTCCGGGAGCTTTCATGAGCCTCATTGGCTATAACATTCTCAACCGCATTGTGAACGAGCAAAAAATTACCGATCCCAGGGAGATCCTGATGGAGCTTAACCAGGGCGTATTGGAAGTACTCTACAAAAACGAATCGGAGTCGAAAGACGGCATGGACATTGCCATTTGCCGCATCGACCATGCCAACCGAACCGTGGACTTTGCCGGAGCCATGAGGCCATTGTGGGTAGTGAACAAAGGTGTGCTGACCGAGATCAAAGGTGATAAGTTCCCGATCGGTACCAGGCAGGCCGACCGCGACGATACCATTGCCTATACCACGCACACCATCCATGCAGCGGAGGACGACACCTTCTATATTTTTACCGACGGTTATGCGGATCAGTTCGGCGGGGAAAACAATAAGAAATTCAGTACCAGGCGATTTAAAGAGCTTCTTATAAAAAATAATCCGGAAAGCTTCGCCATACAGGAAAATAATATTAAACTTGAGCATAACCAATGGAAAGGAAATCACGAGCAGATAGATGATATCCTGGTTATTGGTTTCAAACTATAAAACGCACCATTCATACATGTCCATATTAATTGCCGATAGTGGCTCTACAAAAACAGACTGGGTTCTGATAAAAGACAAGAACATTATCCTTCAATACCAAACCATTGGCTTTAACCCTTACTTTCAAAGCAGTGAAGACATTTACAATGAGATCAAGGATGTGCTGATCCCGGTATTGCAGGACCAGTTGTTCGACATCAGGCACATCGCCTATTATGGCGCCGGTTGCTCCACGCCCGATAAGGTGCAGGTGGTGAAGCTGGGATTGTACCTGGCTTTTGGAAATATTTTATCGGAGGTGAACCACGACCTGCTGGCTGCGGCCAGGGCACTGTTCGGCAAGGAAAAAGGCATTGCCTGTATTCTCGGCACCGGCAGCAACAGCTGCCTGTATGACGGCGAATCGGTGGTGGAGAACATTCCCTCTGTTGGCTACCTGTTTGGCGATCATGGCAGCGGAGCCACCATTGGCCGCACCTTCGTGCAGCGTTACTTCGACGGGGAGCTTCCTACCCATTTGGTGGCGGCCTTCGAAAAAGCGGGTTACCACCGCGAGATCATTTTAGAGAACGTGTATAAAAAACCGATGCCGAGCAAATACCTGGCCAGTATCGTTTCTTTCATATCCGCCTACAACAACGACAGCTATATCAAAGATATCATCCGGGATTGCTTCCGCGATTTCTTTAAGGCACAGGTATCCAAATACACCAATGCCAAACAGCTGCCCGTCAATTCAGTAGGCTCTATTGGCTACTATTACCGCGAGCTGCTGGAGGATGTGGCCAAAGAACAGGGCTACACCATCGGCAATATCATCAAATCGCCCATGGAGGGATTGATCAAGTACCATAGCTGATACGTATTAGAAAAACAGTGTATCGGAATTAAAAGATCTGTCACTTCGGGTGCCAACCACGTGTTCTTATCCGGGACTCATCCGTCTTATCAGTGCAATCCCTACTCGTCCGGTCAGGCGGGCCTTCTGTACCGTTTGATTACTTCCACCTGAACCCCAGCAACAACATGTCGTCGATTTGTTCTAAATTCCCCTTCCAGGTATTGATGGAGTCGGACACCAGCCTTTTCTGCTCTTCAAAAGGTTTTTGATGGATCTCGGTGAGCAAGGCCTGGAGCTTTTTGTATTTATACTTTTTACCTTTCTCACCGCCAAACTGATCGGCGTATCCATCCGTGAACATATACACCACATCGCCTGTGCCGAGCTGGACGTACTTGTTATGGAAAGGCTTGATGTTGTCCTCGATAAAAGCACCCACAGGCTGCTTATCGGACGTCAGCTCTTCCAATACGCCCTCGCGGATGAGGTAAATGGAGTTGAAAGCACCTGCAAAATTGAGCATGCGGCTTTGCTTATCAATCACACACAGCGAGAGGTCCATCCCATCCCTTACGGCCGATTCCTGGTAGCTCTGGTGCAGGGATTGCGTGAGCCAGCCGTTGATGCTGTCCAGAATTTTGCCGGCATCGCTCAGGCCTTTTTCCAGAATCGCCCGGTTCAGCAGATTGTAATTGACAATGCTCATCAGGGCGCCGGGCACGCCGTGGCCTGTACAATCGGCAGCAGCAATGAATACATGGTCCTCTGTTTCTTCGATCCAGTAAAAATCACCGCTCAGGATGTCTTTCGGCTGATAGAACACAAAGGAATGCGGCAAAATGGATTTCCAGAGCCTTTCGGGCGGCAGAATGGCCGCCTGGATCCGCTCGGCATACTTGATGCTGTCGGTAATGTCTTTGTGCTGCTGCTCTACGATGATACTCTTCTCTTCAATGATCTTGTTCTTCTCTTCCAGCGATCGGTTGGCCCGTTGCTTTTCTTTCAAACCCCTGAAGATAAAGAAAGCCAGCACCGACAATAAGGCGATCCCTCCAAGGGCAAAATAGATCTGCATGGATTTATTTTTCAGCCGCTCGTTCAGGAGGTTGTTCTGCTCTTCTTTCTTTTCGTTCTGGTATTTGGCTTCTATCTCCGACAGGTTCTTCGTGTTCTGAATATTATTGAGCGAGTCGTTGAGGTTCACATAAAGGTTCATGTATTCCATCGCCGATTTATAATCGCCCAGGTCCTCGTAAAGCTGCGCCAGGTTGAAGCTGGAATAAAGCGCCAGCTCCGACTTATCTTTCTGATTACGGGAGAGATAATACGCTTCAATTAAATAAGGTTTCGCTTCCTGGTAGCGGTTCATTTCCATCAGCACCGTGCCGATGTTATTGGTCACATCGGGCAAGAGCTCGGTGTTATTGTTTTTCTTGCTGATCTCCAATACCTGCTGATAATATTGAAGCGCACGGTCGAGGTTTGATAATTCGTAATACACGCCGGCAATGCCATTCAGGAACAAGGCTTTTTTTGACTGGTCTTCTGTTTTTTTATTGATCTCCAAACCGCGCTCAAAATATTCGATGGCCAGGTCGTTATACGACTTATTGGAGTTATTGATCCCCAGGTTCAGGTAGCAGCTTTCAATTCCTTTCCAGTTCTGGCTTTGGGTGTAGATCTTCAGGGCCTTGTTGAAGTAGGAGTTGGATTTTTCAATGTCCTTGGTCTTCTTGAACAACAGGCCCATTTTCAAATACACGGATGCCATCATCTCCGGATTTTTGAGCTCTTCGGCCAGCTCAATGAGCTCCTTGCTTTGCTCAAAGGCTTGCTTTACCTTATTGGTATTGATGAGGTGGGTGGTCCTGATCAACAGCGCATCGAATAACTTATACTTATCATGAAGCTTACGGTATTTCTCCACGGCAATGGAGCTGTAGCGGATCACCGAATCCGACACAGAGCCGTTGAAGTATTCATTGGCCAGAAACAAGGCTGCCCTCGCGCTTTGCTCCTCCTCGCCGGAGCTCTCCGAAAAAGCATAAGCCTTGCTGCCAAGCTGTATGGCCAATGGACGGCCTTTATACAATTCGGCAGACCTTAATAAAATGTCGTTTTTTTTGATGGTGTTGCTTTCGCGATCTACCAGCTGCATCAGGCTATCGAGCTGGCTAAAAAGAGAACTGTGTAACAGGAATAACAGAATGGCGGGCCAATACCTGTTTGGGAGGGATATTTCGGGGAGCTTTTTCATAACTAAGGAAGCCGCCTGTTTCAGGC
>ARYC01000007.1:0-12225 GCA_000711775.1 Oxytricha trifallax
GCGGTTTATAGAAGCCGCCGTGAATAGTGTGTTGTCACAGCAAACAGACTATCCCTTCGAGTTGGTGATCGGGGAAGATCACAGTCCTGATGCGACCGGAAAAAAAGTCGATGCGCTGGCAGAGGCTTTTCCTGATATTGTCAAAGTGGTACGGGCAGAAAGCAACATCGGTGTTGCGGCCAATTTTTGCAGAACTTTCCGGGCCTGCTCCGGAAAATACATGGCCATCCTCGATGGGGACGATTTCTGGACTGATCCGCTGAAGCTGCAAAAGCAGGTGAGCTTTATGGAGGCGAACCCGGATTATGGCTTTGTGCATGCGGATGTCAACCACTATTATGAAGACAGTGGCAAGACAGAGCCTTGTGTGAATAAGACGAACGGGCTGCATGTGCCGGATGGTGATCTCTTCCCCGAGCTGGTGAAGCCACAGCCCTTGTTTATTAAAACAGCCACCGTTTGTTTCCGGAAAGAGCTGGCTTCCGCTTTCGACCTGGATCGCGCAGAGCGCGAGAACTGGCCCCTGATCGATATGCCCTTGTGGATGGATATTACACAGCAAACGAAAGCGCATTACTTCGATGAGGTGTTTGCGACTTACCGCTTGCTCACCGAATCGGCCAGCCGGACACAGTCCCCACAGAAAAAACTGGCCTACCATCAGAAATTGTATGCCATCAAGCAACTGTATTTTGACAAGTACAAGGTAGAGGGATCAAACTGCAAGGCCCTCGACGAGGCTCACTACAGAGGATTGATCCGTATCGCCTTCAACCTGGAAGATGCTGTGCTGGCACAGGAAGCCGCCATGTTTTTAAAAACACGGGGCTATCCCATTAGCAGGAAAGAACGGATGTTGTTGCTGACTACCCGGCATAAATTCTTTAGAGTGCTGTACCGCCTGCTGAAATGAAGATTCTCCAGGTGATAAGCGGACTCGGGACCGGTGGCGCCGAAAAGTTTGCGGTGGAATTATCCAATGAGCTTTCTATAAATCATAGCGTCACCCTTTGCAGTTTTAAGCCGGTAAGTGCTGAGATGCAGTTCCCTAAATACGTGCAGGACCGAGTTCCTTTGATCTCTCTTGAGAAAAAGAAAGGACTGGATCCGGGGATGTACAGAAAATTATACCGCCTGATCAAAGCAGAAAAGCCTGATGTCATCCATTTTCACCTAGATGCAACCCTGAAATACATCCTGCCTTTCGTTCTTGTCTTTTCAAAAATCGGATTTATTCACACACTGCACAGCGATGTCAATGCTGAGAAACGGAAGATCTTTCGCCAGCTTCGCTACATAAAAGCATTAGTCCGTAAAGTAAAATTGGTTTGCATTGCAGCCAATATCCGGGATGAGTTTCAAAAAGAGTTTCCTTGCTTTCGGTTTGAGCTCGCAGAGAATGGGATCGCTCCGCTTAGTATCACCACAAAAGCAGAGGAGGTGCGCCGGGAAATCGGGCAGCTAAAACCCACTCCACAGACACAGGTGCTGTTATCCGTAGGGCGGCTGGATGCCAATAAGAACCAGGCCTTGCTGATGGAAGCCATGAATGAATTGAAAGCCTCCGACATAATTTGTCTGATCATCGGTAAAGATTCGTCTCATGACAAAGCCTATAAGTATCGGCTGGATTCGCTCAGGAGCTCTCATGTCTTTATGTTGGGAGCCAAAGATAACATTGCTGATTATATGGCTTGCTGCGATGCTTTTGTGCTGACTTCTTTCAATGAAGGCATGCCCATCTCTGTGCTGGAAGCGATGTCTTGCGGACTGCCTGTGATAGCCACACCAGCAGGTGGTTTAAGAAGCCTGGTAAGGGATGAGGTGAATGGTTTTGTGGCAGACGATTTTAGCAAGCCAGAAACATGAGTTAAAGTCTTATTTTTATTTAGAAGATTAGAAGCTCAACATTTTAAATTTTTAGATTATAAGAGCGACTGAGGATTAAGAAATATTAGAGTTATTCATGTTAGAATATATAGTCTCAATGGATAATATTTATAAGAGGAATGTAAGACAATTCGAAAACTCAGAATGGAAATACTGAGAAAGATGTGATTACTCTCATTTAAGATTGAAATAGAAAGAACCAAAATCTTAATAGCATATCATTGGGGTAAACTATCAGGTTGATTTTAGACAGAGAATCATACAAATTAATTATTTTCAGCTCAATTACTATAATTATAATGAACTGGTTGCTTGAATAGTTTATGATAAATTGGTTTTGAAAGTTAAATCTTACTAATAGAAACGAATAATGAGTTAAATTATCATAAAGTAATTGTGCGTAAATTATCTTTATAATTTATGGCTATATCAATGACAAATTATAACTATTATCACCTGAATATAGAACAAATATATACTTCAGCTAAAATATAGAGATAGTAATGTGATTCTAGGAAACTTGGTCAAAAATAAAATGCATAAAATCAAGTGCTAGAGTTATATCAAAAATATAAATAGCTAATTCAATTGCCTTCAGATTAGCTAATCAGTAAGAACATATATAATGAATAGAATGCATCAGAAGAGGTATTAGGATCACAAAAAAGACAATGGTGACTCTGTAACTAAGAGAAAATATTTATATAATTTAAACTAGTATTTTTCGCAGTTTTACATCAATACACGCATAAAAATTAATTTCATTTAATTTATATAATAAGTAATTTAATTAATAAAAAGACTTAATTTTAAAGACTTATGCATGAGAAAAAATTTATAAATAAACTATGAAGATGGCAGTTATGATTAAATGTAATATATTCTGCTTTTGAATTTCAATAATTTTACTATTTATTATGTATTTTATCAATAATAGAGTTAAAGAAATTAAATTAAAGCTGATTTTTGCAAACTATCAAATGCTAACATTAAGATAAAATAAATCGATATTCTTTAAATTTTCATCTCAAAATATATTGTATGATAAGAATTTTCCCTCACATCTCCATACCTGACTTGAGCTTGTAGAAATAAGAACTCTAGTCTGCAGATAGTTCATCATATGTTCCTTGCTCCACAACTACTCCATTTATTTTAAAAGTTTTTTATATAAGTAATTAGTATATAATAATGAAGTGATTGTGGATGACAAAGAGCCATTCGCAATTTCTAACAGTACTTAGTCTGTGAGCAATAACTACACTAGTTCTGCCTTCCATAGCTAAAAATATAATAAAAATGGAATAATCACAAAGAATTATTAAAAAATTTAAAACTAAAAAGAGGAAAATGTATTTTGAATAATTTTTGATTTTTATCTATTTTTATAATTTTAAATCATGCACATCAATCTATTTTGAATATTTCCATTTTCTTTAAGAATTTTTAGTTAAGATTATATTTTACTCCATCTAAGTAGATAAAGTAAATTTGTTTATTTTAAATTTAAAAGCTCAAATCAATACTCCATTTTGCTATTTGCTTCATAATGTTTCATATATACATTTGTGAAAATAATCAAAAAACATTATGCAGTTATTATTCGAAATACTTAATACTCTACTTAAGTTTTAATGAAATTAGATTAAAAAAATATTCCCAAATTTTTGATAGACTATAAATTTTGATAGGTTTGTTATATTTTCTTTGAATTCATATTAATAATTGGATTTTTAAAACTTTAACAGAGATACATATATGAGTTAAAGCAAAAAAATGCCTTATAAATTTAAATGAGCACTCTTAAAATATGGAGAGTTATGAAAAAAATATGTTTAAAAATGGCTAAGAGATTAATTTTATTTATTATTTAAAGCTTATTGAAAATTAATACTGGGACTTAAGACAGCCAGATAGTTATTAGATTATTAGTTCATCTTTTTGTCTTTAGACACCGTCATAACCTTCCATTTAGATACCTGGAGGCCAGTTCAGGCATCTGGCTTATACTAACATACCACCACAAAGGGAACAAGCCGAAACCCCTGTATGGTCTAGCAGTCTTGTGCGCTACTGAATAAATCCCTTTTTACTACCATGACTGACTTTCCAAAGGAGTGCTTATGTTTCAGGTAAAACCCCTTCTCAGTAAAGACTTATTGTTTGGCTTTGCTTAGGGGGGAAAACCCCAAGAGATACTCTGCTGAAGATTTCTTATGCAAGGTTGTTCTTACTTTTCATCAGCAAATAGAGTCCAGTCTGAGAATCCAAGCGGTTTGTCTCTTAACTCCTACCCTATCCTTGGTGCATTCAACCCCAGGTTGCAAGAATTGGTGTATCATTTGTTTTAACACGACTTAAATGATCAATGGTCGACGTTTTTATTGGCGTGGTCCCCCTATACCTTGCCTGACTTGAGGAGCCTTCAGAAACGAGCTTATCTCTAAAGCCGAGTGCCTTCACGGTTTTATGATCAGGGGTCGAGGAATTTGTCGGGCCTGTGCACTCTACTGACAATTAGGTCATAACTATAGCTAAGAGATATATTAATTATACACAAATGTATTCCTTTTTAAATATATAACTATTATTTGATTCTTTTTTTTAATTTATAAACTTGAATGCTCTATCAAGTGCTTGCTGAACTAATTCTTGGGATTACTCATCCAATCAATTCTAAATTTAAATGCGTTGAGTAGGTTATAATAATTAATAATAGTTGAATGCAGACGTAGCTTCATCATAAATTGAGTAACAGGATCAATCCTTAAGTCCGCAACTCTTATCGATTGCTATAAATATATACCTTAGAATTGTTTTGTTGCTTAAGTCTGTCAAAGCTATAAAACTAAAACAAATTTATTTTACCTAAGTATTTGCTTTAAAATTTATATGAAAAAGAATCTCCAGAATAAGTTAAATTTCTTAGATATTGAAAGTTTTTTCATTGAAGATAAGTTTAAGTTATCTTATTTATTTTCTACTTTTATCAGAAGCTTGATCGTTACCATAAAAATATTTTTTGTAATCTCTTATATATACATTTTAAAATTTAATTAACTAAGTGTAGCTTCATCTAGAATGAGAATTTTTGGATCTTTGATAAGTGCTCTGGCAATAGCGATTCTTTGCTTTTGTCCACCTGATAACAGTATATTAAATATTCTTATCGAATCCTTCATGTAACTTAAAGTCTTTTTTTAATAAAAATAAATTAAAAGATCTTTAGCGTGTGTGTTTTATTGATGAAGTGATTTTATTCTAGAATTCATAAATATATTAATGGATCAAAGCAGTCTGTGATTAGCTTCTTTAAGATTTCACTGCTATAATTTTATCTATAATTTATTAACCAAAACTTAAAAATTATAATTATATGCTCTGGCTTCTCAAGGAATTAAAGTTATTTTCCGAATTCTTTGATTGTTACTAGATCGAATTTAGTTGGGTGAGATTTAATGAATGCATTAACTGCGTCTTTATGAATTTGCTTGAATTGAGTTGCTTCTTCACTCTTAAAACTATTATCGGCTTTTTAAAAAATAGTAAATTATTATAAGATAGTCCAAAATGTAATCAGCCTCAAAAGTCCATTCAAATCTAAGCACGATATTAATTATATTATTTTATGGAAAAAACTAAATTAAAATATCATCCCACTTGATTCCCTTCAATTGACTAACTTCCTTTATGAGATTGATAAATCTGTGAATATGCTCGTTGATCAAATTTCTTAGTCTCTCATCACCTTTCTCAAGAATTAGAATCCTAAAATTCTTAATTTTTTGGTTTTGATTATTCACGGAAAATTCAAATTTTTGAAGTTAAATTTTACCTTTAATTATAAAACAAATAAAAGCAGTTTAAGTACAAAAAATTGAGGGAGCATTAAAAATTTAGAATTCAAATTAACTGCACATTAATATTTTTGTGTTCTTTTTTTCATTATAGATTTCTTCCACTTATGAATTAAAATCGAGTTGCTAATTATAGAACTAGGTCATTTTGAATAAGCTTAAGATTTTTAATTTTGAGAATCTTCAATCCCAGCTATTTCGTTTGTTATATCATTAAATTTCAACAACGATTCAATAATTTCTATTTAAATAGCTTATAATTGCTTGTATTCCTATTTTTATCCCTTTTAAGCCACGAGACTTTATTCTTAAATTAATATTCTAAAATTTAATTTAGAAGTTTAAGTTTTAAATCTCCAAAACGTTTGTTACAAAATAAAGGTCTACCTCTATAATACAATTTTAATTTTTCATTGAAGTATTTCGTGAGGAGCTCTTGATAATTACTGTAGCGTGTTTTGTTTTATTAATTGTTAATGAATTCTCTGAATTACATTTCAATCTTTTCTTGAACTTCCTCTTGATTCAAGTCTTCGATGTTTGATTCGATAAATGCTAGAGCGTTTGCCATTTCAGCAACTTCTCTGACTCTTTAATCAGATAAATTTTCTTATCGTTACCATATAAGATGTTTTCTTTGATACTCATATTAAAGAGTAGTGGTTCTTACATGACAATACCGATTTACCTTCTAAGTTCTTTCACATTATATTTTCTAATGTCAACTCCATCGATTAGCAATTACCCGTCCATAATATCATACATTCTGAGTAAGAGATTTGCGATTGTGCTCTTACCGCATCCAGAGTGACCTACTAAAGCAATTTTCTTAGTTGCTGGAATTCTCATGTTCATTTTATTAAGAACCATTTTTTCTCTGGATGGATACTTAAAGTCAACATTTTAAAGTTCAATTTGTCCTTCATTAATTACCATCTATCCTTCGCTTGATCTTGTATCGATCTTAGATTCTTCCTAAAAAAAATTAATATGAATCCTCGATGATGTCAAAAACTTTCATGGCTGCGTTTTTAGCTTTTGAAACAGATGGGGCTTGGGAGATAGCTATACCACTACCAAGTGCTGAAACAAAAAGTAAATAAACTCCAATAAAAGTATCGTCTGATTTATCATAAAAAGTTCAATTAATATTAATAAATCACCATAGTCAAAAATGAATATTGATGCTACATAGAACACAAAAGCGAGGAAGAAGAATAAAAAACTCTAATAAATTTATGATATATAAAATTATATTCTTGTGAGTAAAAAAATTTCAAAAAAATATGAAATTAATACAAAAATAGCTTTATGTTGGCAAGACTTATTTTAAAAATAAATCCTTATTAACTGAATTGATTTAATTGACAATATATAATTTTTTAATAGCTTTTTGGGGATTAAATCTGATACATTAAGAGTAGCCAAACCAAAATCCTGAGAAGTGAGCATTTCTAATACCAACTCTATTCGGCTCTTCCAAAAGTTTATCAAACCTATTCATGACGAATTCTACATTCTTTTCACAAAGCTAATGACAGTTCTATAATTAATAGCATATCTGACAAAAGGCATTGGCTTGTTTCATATGGATCTATACACCCTCTCTCTCTGATTCCAATTATCGCTCTTTTTCATTTTCCATTTGAGTCTAGACATAATCACTGCTCCAACAACTACAAATGGTGTCACAAAGTTGTAATATATTTATTATAATTTTTTTAATATTTTATTCAAAAAGGTTTAGCAAGAGTTACTAAAGCCATTAAAAACTCTAAAATACATCAAGATATGAAAAATAAGTGTTTTAGAGTTTGACTTTTATATATGTTACTTTCGAAAAAATAAAATAATATTTTATAAGTTTATTAAAGTAATCAATATACAAAATATGAATAAATTAAAAGCTAATTTAAATATTAAAATGCTTTAATTTTCCATGTGAATATAAAGCATAAAACTATGCCAATAATTAGACATAGGAAAGCCTCAAGGAGATTTGCAATAACTTCACTCGTCAGTCCATTTAAATGAGTAATATCTTCAGAAAGTACGTTGCTTAATATGCCAGGAGCCCTGCCTTAATTATCGAACCATCCCAAATGCTTGTATAGTATACCTGCATAAAGTTTACCTCTTAGAGTGTAAGTTAGGTTCTCACCTAAGTAAGCATAGAGATTTTTGTTTAAGAAACCAAAGATAGCAAGAGCGAAGCATAAAAAATTTTAAAAAGTGAGAATTATAACTTTTTAGAAATAAGGATAAGACTTAAAATATTTCAAGTTAAAGCATAGTAAGATAAACAATCCACACCAGAAGTTTCTATCTTCGTAGTAAGTCTTAGATTATGGGACAAGCATGACGAAGAGAATCTTAGCAAAGATAAATCCATAGATTGGGAACCCAAAAGCATTAATAACTGTGATAAGATAGACCACATAAGACAACCATTTTGGAGTATAGTAACTCATGATTTTAAGCATACCTACTTGTTTAAGTTTTCTAGGTTGATCATCCTCAACTTTATTTTATTTCACGAGAACTTAGGCATTGTCAAAAATAGAGAAAAAAAAACATATCAGTATCTTCGCTTTCATTTACAGCAAGCAGCTTTTGGTCAGTTTCCAGAGATTCCTTTTTTGTCGGAGATACTTCTGTTTTATCCTCCTTTTAATGAGCATAATTAGTTTCTTAGAGTCTATTCATAATTTCATCATACTCTGGAGTCCCTTTAGTTGCAGGTACAACGCTGTTCTTGCTTTCTAAATACAAGAGATTTTTGGCAGTCATTATTGTTTAAAGTCTGTGGGCAATCATGATAATTGTCAATTTTGATTCTTCTGACGAAATCTTATCTATAGCTCCTTATACCTCCTTTTCACTCTTAGGGTCGAGTGCAGATGTTGCCTCGTCTAAAATGATAATTTTTGGTCGTCTAATTAATGCTCTTGCAATTGCAATTCTTTGCTTTTAACCGCCTGATAAATTGAGAACAGCATTTGAGCCAACATAAGTATCAAGTTACTTTTCCATTTCATAAATAAAGCCCGCATTTGCCATTTTAATAGCATACTCAATATCTTCGGTGGTAGCGTCTTTGTTACCAAATAGTAAGTTATCTCTGATAGTACCAAGTATCAGAACAGGCTCTTAAGAAACATATCCTATTGATTCTCTTAATACTTTTAATTTTATATCTTTTAGATTAATATTGTCCACATATATTTCACCTGCTAAAGGATCATAGAATCTTTCAATCATTTGTATTATGGTACTCTTGCCTGAACCTGAAGGCCCTACAATTGCTGTAGTCTAACCAGCCTTTATCTCAAAGCTGGCTTCTTCAAGAACATTCTTAATTTTCTCTGGAGCAGTTGGGTATTTGAAAGTGACACTCTTGAACTATATTGATTTATCAAGGTTGAAGCTGTCTACACAATTGGCGTGATCTTTTATCTTTGGTGTTCTGTCGATAACATCAAAAACCATTCTTCCAACTACTTTAGCTTTGACAATTGCTTGAACATTAGGATTTAGCCCGAACACCATTGTCATACCGGTCATTAAACCAACCAAAACTGATATCACATCTGTGATTGTGTAAGGTTTAAAATTATTTGAATAAATAGTTTGCCAGTGTTTGGATTATGCATGTTTTCTTTGATATAAACACTCGCGATCCATAATGAAAAGCAATAGAACCCAAAGATAGCAAATCTGAATAACCCGATAAAGGCAGAGAGCCAATACTCAGACTTATGAGAAACTTCTCTAACTTCATTAGCTAGTTTTTCGAATTTCTTGATCTCCCTATCTTCCTAGGCAAATTTGTAAATTCATCATTCTAACTTATTTTAATAAATCCGATTAAAACCCCAAAACCCCTTAGTGAGGTTTATAAGTGCTTTGATTAGTAGGGTATAGTTGGGGTCTTATTGGGGTTAGTAGACAAAATGCAGGTTTTATCTTAATTTAATGAATATTTAATGAATTTTAGTTTACTTAAATCATACAAATTTTATCTGCTTGTCTTTATTATATCTTTTGAACCTTGCTCTCTCTAGTGGGTCAAGTATGTCATCTAATGTTTACCGACGATAGTTAGGAGCTCGCACCATTATCATCTATACTATGCTTTTAATTTCTTAGCAGACATCTTCTTACTTTATATGTTTCTGAGCCAAACTTATTGATTATTTTTCATGCTTTTTACCAAAGTAAGACATACATTCCATGTCACTTTCTAATATTATTGCTGCTACTGCCCAAACATCCCATTAAACAGAGCCATTAGTCCACTTCTCTCTTATTGGGAAGTAACCTGGAGTACCAAGTACCTGTGCTAAAGTGACAATCTCCTATCTTAAAGCTCTATTGAAATCGATAACCACTACTTCTAAAGGGCAGAGATTTAGCATAACGTTTTCAGGCTTCAAATCTCTATGAACATATCCAAGTTCATGCAACTCCTTAACACCCTGAATCATATCTGAGAGTATATCGTTTAAATCATCAGGGTATCTATTGTGATATAGGTAGTCTCTCAGAGTCATCTCAAATTTCTTTAGCCTTAATGCGATGAAACCATAACTTAAAATAACACCATTTAGCTTAAGCAAATTCTTGCAGTCTTTTCTTTAGGCCTCTCTAAGTACCATGTATTCATTAGCAAACTCGTTCTAATACTGTTGGTTCTTAATAAGATAACTGAATGGATACACCTTGTATGCATACTCATCAACTACTATGAGCTTTGCTTTTGCAGGCACGTTTATATTCAAGTAGTTTTCAATACAAGTGCTGAGATCAACTGCATTTAATGCAGGTATATTCATAGCCTTCGCTTAGAAGCATGCTAAAATTGTATTACCTGCTGGCTGGTTCATCGATTCATATCGCTTCTGTCTCTTGAGTCTCTCTTGCTGCTCTCTTTATGACTCAAGAGTATTAGATTTTCTTTTAGCTGGCACTAGTTTTTTAGTCTCTTAATCTTCAATCAAGAACTCACAGAGGTGATGCTTTGCATTTGCCTTTTAACTTTAGCTGAGTAAGTATATGATTTCATGCATGTCGTACACTAATACCTACCATCTACCTTTTCATGCTTGAAATAGATCTTGGCTTTGCCAGAGTGTACCTCTTTAAGGTGTCTCTTTCAAGCTTTGTTCAGTTGAGAAATGATTCTAGCAGTCTTCACATTAATATGTTTTCATCTTTTCAATTGGTTGCTGTTCTTTTAGCTCCTCAACATATCAATTTAAGTTTAAACCCCTATCTCTGCACTCTTCCTCTGGTTTAATACTTCTATGATAAAAACCTCTGCTTCAAATTCAAGAGCTCCTAGCTCTACCTCCCTCTCAACATAAATGATTTCAGGCTTTTTAGTGCAGCCAAAGTTGAGCATTATGATTGACCTGCTCCTAAAAGTGCCGCTCTACGATTTAAGTTGACCGCCATGTTTAAATTCAAATTTAAATTTCTATTATAAATAAGCAAAAACCTCACTCGTTATATTAACTTTGTATAGGAGCTGGCACTGCAACTACAATGGTTGATTCTTAGGTGTTAGACATCATTTTTATATTTAGTTTATAACTATAAATTTTCTAATTTTATGCTTAATATTTTTAATTTTGGTACCAACTGAGAATAAATTCAGGTTGGTACTGGTACCCAATTAGGTTTTGAACCATTTTGGAACTTTTCCATTAAAACTTCATTAGTTAAAAACTAGGTACTTATTAAGTTTTGGTACTATTAAATTGGTACCAATTAAAATTAAACGAATTTAGTAGCAGTACTAATTAAATTTAAACAAATTTAGTACTAATTTAATGGAACTAAATTGATAAAAATGGAGCTCAATCTCTGCAAGTTTGTTACAGCTTCTGCAAACTATCTCCACGTATCTTTGCAGGGTTGACCTCCTATAAGATGCCCATATTTAATAGTAAGATTTTAAACAATAAGATCCAGAAGTCTATAAGTTATAATTTGAAATTCATTAATAGGAAGATGGACAAAGATGGAATTACTCAATGATCAAATGAAAAGAGTCGAGGCTCAAGAAATGATATCAAGATTCAAGAAGTAAGGAAGATCTCTATCGATACCTAACTTTACATGGTAAGATAACTTGATAGAGATTTATGAAAAATAAGTGGAAAACTTTAATATAAAATGAAAAAGAATTTAAATAATAAGTATTAGTATAGACAATTACATAAATGGAATCTAGAAACAGCTTTATCATCTTTCCAATAACCTTCATACTTTGCTCCATTTGGTCAAACCTATTCTGTTGTTCCCATTTTTTCCCAGTGCCACTTGAGGTCTTGGTCTACTGACGTCGTCTCTCCAGCTGGTAAGTATTGCTGAAATAAAAAATCTTTAGATATGTTTTTTGTAACTTACAAATTTTAGTGAATGACTAGCTGCTCCAGAGACACCATATTAAGTTTTCCTTATATAAATTATA
>ARYC01000010.1:0-127811 GCA_000711775.1 Oxytricha trifallax
GGTATCTATCGGATGGTTTTTAATTACCGCGAATCCTGTTTCTTTTAGTGATTTGGCAAATTCGGGACTGGCATTTGCTGATTTGAAATCAACCTGAGCTACATGCATGTTTTTCTCCAAAAGGTTACTTTTTGAATTAATAGTTAATTTATAAAATTATTCCGCCACCTAGGCATAAATTGCCATCATAGATGACTACTGACTGTCCTGGGGTGATTGCCCATTGTGGTTGTTCAAAATCAAGCATTATTTCATCATTGTCCGTTATTTTTAATCTACATCTGGCATCCTGCATCCGGTATCTAGTTTTTGCTGTATAAATTCCTTCGACGGGGAGTTTGTCAAGCCCAAAACTCAACTGTCGGGCAGTAAGAGTTTTTTTTAGTAATAGCGGATGGTCATGTCCCTGCACAACGATTAATTCATTTGTAGCCAGATTTTTATCGGCAACAAACCATGGTTCGCCTTGTCCGCCAATCCCAAGACCCTTGCGTTGACCGATAGTATAATACATTAAGCCACTGTGTTCGGCGATTATTTTACCATCTGGAGTGACCATTTTGCCAGTCTTAGTTGGTAAGTATTTTTGTAAGAACTCGCGAAATGGCCGTTCACCAATAAAGCAGATCCCGGTACTATCCTTCTTGTCTGCGTTTGGTAAATTAAGCTTTGCTGCCAATTTACGAATTTCCGGTTTGGTTATTTTTGCGAGTGGAAATAGGGAATGCTTTATCTGATACTGATTGAGGCGATAGAGAAAATAGCTCTGATCTTTATTGGTATCTTCTGCTTTCATTAGAAGCTCGCCATCCGCAAGAGTAGTTTTTCCAACATAATGTCCTGTTGCAATATAGTCTGCACCAAGAGTTAAGGCATGTTCAAGAAATGCCTTAAATTTTATTTCTGAATTACATAAAATATCTGGGTTTGGCGTTCTACCAGCCTGATATTCTGCGAGAAAATAGCTAAATACCCGATCTTTATAATTTTTGGCAAAATTGACAATTTCCATGTCTATTCCCAATAAATCTGCCACTGCAATGGCATCAAGGCTATCTTCCTTGATTGTACAATATTCATCATTATCATCATCTTCCCAGTTTTGCATGAATATGCCAGTTACATCATGTCCTTCTTGTTTTAGTAAGTATGCTGCAACGGAAGAGTCAACACCACCTGACATGCCAATTACTATTTTTGCCATTTTTAATCCAGATATACGGTTAGATTATCACGATGGTTAGCTAGCACTTAGCAGTGGAAATTCAATTCCAGCAAGATAATCATCGATACATTTCATAACTAATGTACTGCGTAATTCATCTTTGCGTAATTTAATTGTTTCAAGATCATACCAATTTGCAGCAATAACACCATCATCATTAGTCATTGGGGCTGGAGTTTCATGAATATTTTTACTACACCCTTGAAGCAGAATCTGAGGTAGGTATTTTCTGGATTTGGGTTATAGAGATAAATCCCAATCAGCTTCTTTGGGGTAAAATTCATTGAGCTATCTTCAAAAACTTCGCGAATAACTGCCGCAATTATATCTTCGTTGGCTTCAAGATGCCCGGCAGGCTGATTTAGTTTATGTCCAGTTGAAGTAACATCGGTTACCAGTAAAAATTTATTTTGATGTTCTATTACTGCTGCAACTGTTATATGGGTATTTGTCATTTATGCGCTTTCATCATCACATTTACTCGTGATTATACATTGAGAAACTATAAAAGATAACTGTATCTCTAGAGAAAGATACTAACCATTATATCAAAGAAGATTATTGGACTTTTAATGCGCTTAGTCATTTGGGGGTGCGTGATTAAAATAAATGTTTTTATTAAAGAAAGCCAAAATTAAAGTTACTAGGAGAGAATTAAACTAGTTTTAAGATTGGTATTATGTGCTGAATTTTAAAGGCTGATTGGTGGAGATGGGGGGAATTGAACCCCCGTCCGAAAGCCCGCTATAACGAGTCCTACATACTTAGGAAGGTCTATCTTTATTCGCACGAATTCCGCCGGCCTACCAGGCAAAACTCGTGACTAACCACTAAAGGCTTAATTTAGATCAGTAGTCAACCTAAACCAAAGTTTGTTTAAATGGCGTTACGATCTAACCAACAAACAAGTTAGGGGTAATGAAGAGATATTACTGTGTGCGAATAATGTTTGCAGATTAGTTTAGTCATGTTTCGTGATAACTGAAATCAGATGATCTAATTATTATTCTTTGTAATCCTTTTATTTCCTAATCAATACATTTAATATAGTAAGTTAACTGAATTACAAATAAATTATAAAATGAGATAATTACAAACTATGACATAAAAAGAGGGTAAAAGAAAAAATAAACTTAAAATTTGTTTTTATTGCGCCACTTTTTGTTATAATACAATGTTTAGAGATATTACAATTAAATTATTATAGACTATCTTATTCTATAAATATCAAAGATAAAATTTCAATATTTACTTCTACAATTCACTAAAAATGATTTGTAAATATAATTTTTTAAAAATTTTTTTTAAAATAGCAAGATTCTTTTCGCATTCTTCAGCTTTAGATAATCAAGGGCTGATATATAAGTTTCACATACTACTGCTTGATCCATGTCCTACCCATTTAAAAGATTTGGAAAGCCACATACTAACAAGCACTTCCTTTGAAGTTAAAGGACTCCTTGCATTTAGAAGATTGCCCATGCTTTGGCTTTCTCATCTAACGGTAAATTTGAATTCTTATCAGTAGTAGAAAAATACCTTGACGATTTCTCATTTTATCGATGATTATTCCTCTTGATTTTAAAGTCTTTATATTGGCAGCATTAGATTTATGAGTCAACCAATCATTAATTCAAGACTCATAGGGTGATTAAAACCCTAGCTACTGTGTGTGAGCTTTGTTGTCTAGGATAATACTGCGAGGATTTTATCTTCAAAATTGCTGTTAGTAAAGTTAATAGTTTGGTATTGGAATTCTATAGAGGCAGCATTAGCAAAGTTGGGAGCAAACTTGATGTTATAATAAATAATAGTTTCAAGAACAACTAGAAGTAAAGTAGTTTTTTCATCAGTAAAAACGGATTTAGTCTTAGAGTAGATCTTAACATAATATGAACGGAAGGGAACATCTCCAATAGTATAGTCTAAGTATATATAATTGTAACCCAAGGATGGCATTTGGCTGATCTATATAAATAAAATCTTTAAGAATTCAATTAATGTAGCTAAAGCTCTGATTTACATTCCCTCTTCAATCAACTATGGTAGTGACACCTAGGTCCTTGGTTTAGCACTCATTAGAGTTAATGAGACCATGTGCTTGCAAATAATTCACAGTTTGTGGCTAGTAGATGAGCATGTGTTAAATAGGGCCAGACCTCTGGCCTTGGTCTCGTTGCTTGATAGCAATGATTACTTCTAGTCTATAGGTACACGTTATTCTTCACATCTTGTAATCCTCTCCACCTTGGTAAAGGTTTTAATTCTTAAAGGCCAATCGCTTCTTGATCAGGTGACATTCTTCTTCATGCTCAATCTTATCTTTGTGGTGTTCGATTTGAGTATGTCAGATGTTGTCCAAAGAAAGGCCAGCCTGAGACCCAACTTGACCCAGCCCACCCATGGTTTATGTCGTAGGTGAGGCAGCATCTGTAGTGGCAGCACTTAGTGAGACATCTGCTCCACTAGTGGCGATTGGTAGTCGAAAATGTCTTTAAGCTTGCATTGATTCTGTTGTAACATGGCGTGTCAGTATAGAGATCGTCAGTAATTCAATTTTATAATATTAACATTAAAAGGAAGCAAACAAGCCTTAAAGCTTGTAGATTTCTATTTATGATTTGATGCCTTTATATTTATATATATTATAAACATATGCCAATAAATTAGTAATAATTATACACATTTAAATTATTATTTTTTATTAAAACCACCTTATTCAAATTCAGCTTTTTATAAATAATAGTATTAGTTATTCTATATCTGATCTCAATACTCTCTAAATATGACAGTGGTGAATTACTATAAAAAGGACTCTTCCTATAATTACGAATATTAACTTATTATTGCTTTATGTTGATTCTTTCATCTTCTTTCACTTAATGTTTCCCTTTCTTTACTTGTTTAATCTTGAATTTGTAAATTAACTTTCTATTTATTACAAGATACTTTATTTAAATATTTGCCAGTGTTGATTGGAGCAAGATTGGTGTTTTATCTTGTTAATGCCACCACTGAGCTTCATGCACTGCCTCTTTTTACCAATTCTCCTTCATCTTACTATCAACCTCAACAAATATAGGTTATTAATAATTCTCTTCTAATCCAATGAATATATTGATGACACAAGCAAGATTAGGCCTGTGATCCTAGCAGCTGTCAAGTACTTTACTCAACCCAATCCCGAGATCAGATTGCTGCTTTTCACTGCATAGCTCAAGCTTCTGACGACACGATTGAAGAATTCTAAGAAAACCTCAGAGGGTGAGTATTTCCCGCACTTATTCAAATGGTTAAAGATCAAATGCCAGGAGACTAGGCTTCCACTGCTACTTTCACCAATTTACTTGAAGGAGGTAGCAAGGAAAATTGCTTACAAAACATCACTATGATTATTATTTCATAGTTGTTGAGATTATTAACAGTGGTATCGCCATCATTTAATTGAAATTCAAGCAATACAATGTAATAGATTCAATAAAGAAAAGATTTATAAAGTAGTTAGAATAATAATTAAATTTAGTTATGCAGTGAGTTTAGTCAGATCATAATCTAACTTATATTTATTGTAAGAGTGAAGTTAAATAAAATAATTTTATTACATCGATCATACCATATATGTTTAGATGTTAAAGTTAAATTATTATAATATTTAATATTAAAATTGGAAGAATATCGTTTTATATAATTTATAATAAAAACGCAGGACTATAGCTTCTGAATTAGTTAATTCAATATGTGATTTCCCTCCACTTATTTGCTCCCAGTCCTCATCCTAGACTCCACTAAGATATTAATTTGTTGAGAGGAACACTATAAGAGTTTTTGAGTCACTGGCTGAATCAACTAGAAAAAGCCTCAGCCAATGCTTTGAAGATACCTTGAAATTTTTATTGAATATTATCTACCTACAGCAAGCAGCACCTTATGTAATTCTAGGGTCAAGTTACTGAGAGCATTGCCATAATCGTTGCTTCAGTTGATCTCGATATTGTTAGATCTCATACTTGTCCTTATCATTTAAGCTATGCCAAATGACCAAAACAAACAACTTGACTCAAAGGATCTACAAGCAACATCACTGCCTTCATCAAATAGAAGATAGTATCTTCAATATAAAGAAATTTCCAGGTCAAATTATTTAAATAAATTATTTATATTAATTTTAACCTATAAATAAATATATAAGAAACTACTACTTAATATGATTTAGTTTCTCTGTTGCTTATAGTATAATCAGCAGCTAAGACAGAAGATTGCCACTTGCTCTCCATCATTCCCAATGAGATCGAAGAAAAGAATGCTATCATTCCAGTGCTGGTTGACTTCATCGTTGTGCTTGGTGATGGCTCTGCTGACTTTGTTGAACTAGCATGCTAGTTTAATCGCTTATGAAACTGATAACTGCGTTGGAAACACATTTGCAAGAACTTACCCAGGATTAATATATCAAAATACGATTATAATATATAAAGAAATGTCTAGCCAGATGTATTTATATGAACAACACTTGCAGTGGAGTACTCTTAGATAGCATAGGAAGGACTTATCTTGATTCTGTTTGGAAGTGAACTCAAAATGAGACTGAGGCTGATGCTGTGATATGCTAAATTAAGGTTATAAGGGAAGTAGCCTATGAAATTGATGAAGGTTGCTTCACTTAGGAGACTGTCAATACTCTTTATAGACATCAAGTCAAAATGAATATTATCAATTAATCAAATATATATTTATTAATTAAACTGTATTTCAAGTAAAACAAAAGAATCAACTAGAATGATGAACTAGCCAAGAGCGAGGATAGGAATGACGAAGATGTCGAAATGGGTCAAGATGAGCCCAAAGTCACAAGTGACTAGCACTAGAATGAATAGAACCATCAGTTGCAAATCGCTGTAATTACTGAAATAATTTTCAGAACTATAACATCTGAAATTCTTCAACCTTGTAAAAAACAATTGAATAAATCCACCGCACGATAAGATATATTTAAATAAATAGTCATATCCTTCTCCTCATCAATTGTGGTGTCAGTGTTATGGCTAAGAAACTTTCTTCGCAACTATTGTTAATAACTGCTTCCTTGGTTTGAAATCAACCATCGAGTGCCGAATGCCATCACCAGTCAAGAAGGAGAAATCAGAGGTCAAACAATTTAACCACGCTAAGGACAACACTGTTTCTACTCTTGGAGAAGCTATTAGATACTAAACTGAGTGCATCTATCTGTCAGTATAAATATTCTTCATCTAAAGATTAAATAACTTAATTAGTGTAGGTTAATAAATAAAAACTAATGAGTTGTTTTAGTATAAAATCTCAATAATTTCGTTATTATAGCATAAATTAATCGATTATAATTATCTTTGATTTATAGAGAAGACGCGGATTAGTTTAATATTACCAATAGTATAAGCAATATAGTTAATAATCTATATATAATATATTTTTTAAGATTAACATAATATTCTAATCATTTTCTTGATACTAAAGACATCATTCTGGGCTATCTCAACCTTTCACCAGACAAGAACGATGCTGAGGAAGCTAAGGTTTAGAACGAGATCCTTGCTTCTCTCATAACTGGCTGCCAGCTAGTTTTTTTTGGTGATTAATATCAAAGATTCGAGTAGATCATTACAATTCTTAGAGATGTCTTCGATAAACAGCAAGTTGAGACTCAAGCCTGCAATTGATAACTATCGTAATAAGCAACCTCAAAAGAATTAATTGATTTAATTTTAAATAAACATGAAGACAATTCAATATCTTAGTGAGATTTGCCGAGTAGATAAACTAAACTAGAATCGAGTAGGTTACCTTGTTTAAGTAGTGTGGTATCGATTGAAATCTCCTGCTCGACTTCAAAGCCATCACTAAAGGTCAACTTCTAGTAGAAGCAAAAGCTTAAATCGCAAAAATATCACTAATCTCTAGTGAATCAGTTCGTTTGAATGAAAAGCCATTATATGAAACTTGCTACCAATTAGGCACACATAATATATAGATAATTTTAATTGATAATATGTCTACTTGTAAGTATGGTTTACTATAGTTAGTTGGTTATCAAGTGCCGATTAAATTCGAACAGGTCTCTGTAGAACTCTTAAAATTAGTATTATGCAAAGAGTTCTCTTCAGATGTCGGTGAAAGCGACTGACAGTGCCATCTGATGAATTGTGATAAATATTCTTTCAAAGTTTTCCAGTCTTCGTCAATTAAACGCATAAGTGTTTTTGCATACAATCCGAATAAATTAAGATTATATTGAATTCATATAAATAAGAAGTTTCATAAAAGTAAGGTTATTGGCTCTCAAATCAGAGATATTAAAAATAACAGTATTAAAATAAATTAATTTTTTGCTTGATTACTATATTGTAATTCTTAATCAACTTGAAGCTTCTGGAATTTGAATAAAGCAAACTCGCAATAAGAATGATTTTATTTTTATAGAGAAAAATTTCAAAAATAAGAAAGATAGGTAAAGCATACAGATATTTTAGGAATAAAATTATTATAGGCAGTATGATGAGCTTTTTTGAGAAAAAGAATATTAAACTCATATAAGAGGCATTAAAAAGAGAAATTGACATTTTTTAGTTTAAAGTACTATTATTTAATTACAGCTTTGCATAGTTTTGAGGTTATCATATAATTGCCCTTTATCATAAAAAATTTACAATAATTTTTATTCTTTAGGATTGGCATAATAAGAGGGAATAACATTTCTTTTTGTAATAATCTCAATAAGTGATGAACTAGTATATAGAATTAAAGATTAATATTGTTATCCAAATTAAGCACAAAAAAATTATTTTATTCTTGTGCAGTGAAATATTTCTTAGCAACTATATAATTTCCCTGTGAAATACTAAATAAAATCTACAATTGAGTCATGAAAACACTGAATGAAACAATATTAAGGATAAATCTCAGTATAATTAAAATAATGAGTATCCACATTGAGGTCTCTTGGAACCTCCTGATTTATTTATATGTTAATATTTATGGACTAGCCCTTTTGGTTATTTTACATTAATATATCAGCTTATGATTTCTGAGGACTATAGTACTGATTTCTCGAAATTCTATTTGGTTTTCTTCTTTTTCCCCTTCTTTCTCCTACAATCTTTCACTTCCTCATATGCAATATGGTTGAACTACCAATGGTTAAGTATAAGCTGTAATTAATAAAAGACTCTATGATTTCTTCTCTCAGTTAATTTTTCCTTTAAATTTGTTGAAGGCGAATATTTTACCAAATTGAATAGAGTGTTTGGATATTACATATATCTATGCTGAAAAGAGAAGGTAGGGTATTATAATCATCAGGGTTACTTTCTTGATCAAAGATGAGGATAAATTTACCTAGAATATGGATTATATTGTTACTATGGGATTTAGATTATTGTATGTAATTTTTGGGTTAAATTTATGAGGACTATTTCTGATTAATTTTGGTATATTTAGTATTAAAGTATAATTTCTGACAAAATTCTGGTAAGGTATTGAGCTTATTCAGATGATTGAAGTGTGGAACATTTGAGAATCTTTTATTGAGAGAAAACTTTATGGATCTTTCGTGGAGGTAAAATATCACAGTGTTAAAGTCTCATTGGCAGTTTAGTTTAGTTGTTGAGGCTAGGGTTCTTCCAGCTTTGTTGTTGTAGAATTAATAAAAGAGACATCAATATTTTACTGCTCTAAGTTTGCTTTTACCAACTAATCTTGGCAGATGAGGTTAGTTATTAGATGTTTGACTCTTAAAGTGAGGTATTAAATATGAGATTTTTATGGCTGGCATTCAAGTAATGCCTAAAGATCTCTTCAGGTTAGAGCTGTTACTAATTTAGGTATTTTACTTGTGTTATAGAACTTTGGTTAGTAAATTCGCAGAGTCTTTGGTTGTTGTCATTTTTGTTTAGTACAATTTTAGGTAGATAAGTTTAATGCCTTCCTTTTTAGCCTAGATTGTTCTTTTTGTTTTTGTATTGTTAATTTTTGTGTTAAAAGTAATTTGAAGGAACATTTAGTCGATGATTTTGGTAGTACCAAGGGATGTAGCAAATGTCGTCCTTGGCTTGGAATCATAGTAGTCAAAGGAGATATAATCATCATCACCGAGAGACGAATGAGAATTGTTGTATAATTCTCCAAAATAGATGTCGTAGCATTTAACCGATTAGCCAGCATCGTTAGGAAGAGGAGTGTCATCAAGATATACTGTGACTGAGTCTTCCAATCGAGACAAAGAGTAGTTTGTATGAGAGGATCATATCTCATCACAGTCCTATTCTGAAGCTTTGAGGACTTTAGTATTAGATTCGTAAAAGCTATTAACTCTCTACTTTAAATTAAGAAATTATTGTGGCTTCCTTCAGAATCTTGAAAGGAATCTTAGTGCTATATTTAGACATGATTATGAGCTTTATCGAACATCTCACAAGTTAACCTCTAATTTAATAATTTCAGTTTATTTATCAACCTTCTTCTCCAAACATCAAATTGAATATAGATGACTCCAAAAATACTACAGAACTGATTTGTCACAAACAGCCGAACTGATTTGTCACAAACAGTTCCATAAGAGTAGCCATATAAAATTAGCTTTTGAAGAAATCATTTTAAATTCCTATTCTTTCTTGTGGATGATTCTCCACTTTAAATCTAGTTATTTTTATTTATGAAAAAAATAACTTAATTAAGACTTCCAAAAAACGAAAAATTAACATATATGTATATAAAATGAGAGGATTTAAAAAATTCAAAAAACTCGAAAAGTACTACATTTTTGTTATAAATTTATTTAGATTTTAATTCATGCCTATCTACTATAATGAATTAATTAATTATTTTTGATTGAATTATGCCAGCCTACTTCAAAAGTCCTGTGTCCACAAAGAGCTAAAAGAGTAGATCATTCATTATTGGATAAAATTATAGAATTATATTTGATATATGACTAGTAATGCGCTACTCATGCTTACAAAGCTGCTTTTCCAGTACTTATGCTGTTTTTACATTTGATAAATTTGATACTTGTATTTTAATTTAGTGATCTTAATTATTAAAATTTTTAACATTTAGAATAAAATATTATGTAATCATTGCAATTCAATTTTAATGGAAAAAATTCTTTTTATTGTTTTGCTATATAAAATACAATATTTATATAGATTAAAAATTTAATTAGAATGATAAATAGGAATACGCAAATTTCTTGAAATTTAATAACTATAGTATAATATTTGTAAAACTGGGCTATTTATTAAAATTACAATAAAATAATTATTAAACTCAAGATAATATTTATAAATATTCTTCGCACTTTTCTATGACTATCTTTTAACATGGTAAAGGTGTCTCATATGAGAGGTCAATACTGTATATTCGCATCATTTAAACTGTGGGTGAGTAAGAAATCACGCTTTTATAAACTCAGAGCATTGACCCGCCAAACAGTTAACCAAGCTTACTTTCACGAAACTAATATAGAAATTTAAAATGGAATGCTCTATTGTATATTTATGCAGAATTGAATGCTAAAATAAATATTTATTTAGGATTTATTATAGCTGTTTGAATATGTACTACATTTCTATATAAAATAATTTTCACAAAGCTACAAAGTTAGCATTTAATCCTATTTTCATTGATCAGGCATATTTATAAGTACAATGGTATAAACTTCATGAATTTATCAATTAATTAAAAAAGCTATCAAAAGAAATAGCAAGAAGGAACATTTTATCAAATTAATATTGATAGAATACATTCGAATCGGGGAAATTTGAAATTAAAAATTTAAACAGCCATGATTTATAATAACTTTAGATATAATTATAGCTAGTGATTTAGAACTTAATCTGATCAATCTTAACTGCCTCTGATTTAAAATCTCCATCGCAGTTTGCAAATTTCTCTCTGAAATTTATATCTCTGATCTCTAAGTTTATCCCATTGTATTCTCTGATTCTATCGACTTCACATGGCTGCCGCAAACTTCCAACGTCCTTATAAGGTCCCAGTATAGTATGACAATCTTTTGCAACTCCAACTATTTCATTCTTCCAAACTCTCCATATTTTTTTGGGAAAAAGTGAGACTTTGTGAGACTTTTTCTCACAATGTTAGACAATGTGTGATTTTGTGAAACTTTTTCCCACCATGTGAGACTTTTTGTGACTTTGTGCGATTTTTTAAAACACAAAGTGAGACTTTTAGGGAGCATGTGAGATTTTACAATTTTTTATTTTTCTCATCGCTTTGACATTAATTTCCCTAATTTATGACAATTCTAGATATGATTGTCATGCTTAATTTCTTGATTGCTATTATTTCAGAACACATTACAGTGGTTTGGGGATTTGGAAGTTGATGCTAGTTGGATTGAAAACATGACCACTGTCGAAATTATTTAGTATTATTCTCGAGACATCTTTAGGATATCTTCCTTGGCAAAAACCAAAATTTTCAAAAATGGGACTGAAGTATCGATAACATTAATAACAACAGCAATAGCAGTAGTAGCAATAGCAGCAATACAATCTCAATAAATCACACTGTGCTTGAAATTCTTATGAATTTCAGCAATTTAAGAATATGACATCCTTGCTTAATTTCATCAACATCCTCATCATCATCTTCATTATTTAATCTCAGAATCTTAGCATATAGTGTTATATATACATAAGAATTTCAAGCACAGTGTGATTTATTGAGATTGTATTGCTGCTATTGCTACTACTGCTATTGCTGTTGTTATTAATGTTATCGATACTTCAGTCCCATTTTTGAAAATTTTGGTTTTTGCCAAGGAAGATATCCTGAAGATGTCTCGAGAATAATACTAAATAATTTCGACAGTGGTCATGTTTTCAATCCAACTAGCATCAACTTCCAAATCCCCAAACCACTGTAATGTGTTCTGAAATAATAGCAAAATATCAAATTTTAATATTTTATATTTTTGAGTAGTTAAATCATATTAATAAATCTATTATGAAAAAATCAAATACATCCAATTTAATGATAGCGAATTATTGAGATATACAATTTGATCTTATTAGCTCTTACATCAGATTCTTTACAAGAGTGAATCGAAAGTGTGAATGCGAGGGGTTAGAGACCTCATTTGAGAATAGCAACCTCTCTTTCCTCGCTAACCCATGCAAAAGACTATATTATATCATAGTTTTAAATTGATATCAGAATTATAATTAAATTCCAAATAGTACAAAAGTTGACCCTGGTTCAAGAAAGCAGCAAGAAAATGCAAATATTTTCCAATATGAATGTGTGTTAATTAGTTATTTGTGAGTGAATATTTGATAGAGAGAGATGTGGAAATCATAAAGATAGGTATTAAGATAGAAGAGTATGGTAGTGAAGACTTATATCGATGATGATGGTGTTTTGAAGGTATTATAAGATGAAAAAATAGAGAAGCTGCAACAGCAGTGTAAAAGTAATTAATCAATTTAATTATAATAATAAAAATTTTATAAGCCTTGCTAACAATTTAGGAATTATTTTTATAATTATATTTTTATGTGAAAGAAATTTAAAAAATACAAAAATGGCTGGAGTTTTGGTATTTTATAGTACGATATTAATACGTTTTAATAACTCTTTATAAATTAAAAAGAATCATGCATATTTTTCAATTCAAGGATATTGGTAATTAGGGATGCTGATCACGAATACGATATTATTGCCCTATTCGGACAAGCCTTCATTGAGATCGAAGGCCTTGAACATTTTGAGTGGTACGATAATGTGAATTGGAGCCTCAATTATGAAAGGAAAGCACCTTCCCTCTCTAACCTCAGCCAAAGGCAATATTACCATTTGTTTCATAGGGAAATAGAATTTAGATTTGAAAAATATTAAGCTATTCAAAAGTTAGCTTTGGCTAGAGAAGGTAGCTAGAATATGCACATATTATCCTATATGAATGTGTGTTTTATCAAAGCAGCTTGGTGACTTAGGGGAAAAAGGAACAAAGATGGGTAGCAGCAGGAAGAGTATGGAGAAGGAGACTATAAAGTCAATGTAGAAGTTGAGTATGCTGGTGTTATGAAAGTGATGATAATGAAAGAACTGTATATAGAGCAGCTGCTGTTAACTGTCTCTTAGAATGTTTAATTAATTGCACAAGAAAATATTGAGTCTTAAATTTGGCATTAATTGCATTATTGGGAAAAAATTGTTTAAAATCACAAATTTGGCTTGGGGTTTTGGGGTTTATAAATTCAGAGTTCGGCTAAGAAGTCTTAGTAGCCTCAACCCCCCTCCCCATTAAAACATCAGTTAACTTTGATAACATCTAGTTACAAAGAAATAACATGAGATGGACTTCACTTCCAGCAATCATGAAAGCCAAGACTGAAACAATTCTAAACCTCAAGAAGGTGATAGATGAAGTCTCTATTAAAGAGACCAGTCTCTTTTCCCTTGTATAAAAATGCAGGGACACAACAGACGTAATACTAAATGAATCTATTCCGCTAAGTCAAGAAGAGCTACAAGGCTAACAAATCAAATGCCTTAACGTCTTTTAGTCACACGTTAACTTACTTTTTGTTATGATTCTAAAAATTTAGAAATACAACTAAACTAAAGAACTAGGTCATATCCATGACATAGCGAAAGCTACAAAAAACAAGAACTTTGAATACCACTTCAGAGAAGAAAGATTCTAGGCCCTAATCCATTAATTTGCCTTCACTATTAAATACCCCTATGTAATACAAGAATCTACCTTCAAAGTAGCAAACCTAGCTATTAAGTTACTCGGAAACCTAGTCAACCAAGGGGGTCTCAAACACAAACCACCCTAATCATAAGTAAGACAACAACTAGCAATAGTGGAACAAAGAGAGAGATCAGTGTTTGAAGACGTAAAAATGGCAGAAGAAGTGCCAGTTCAAATAGACACGTCAATCAAGCCAGGAAACAAACCTAAGTTCAATTCCACAACCAATGACGTAACACACCAGAAAAGTCTGACCAGTATACTTTCATCTGATCAGATAAGCACAGAAATTAAACAAAACTTAGACAAGGTCCATACTATTCACGAAGTTAACCACAGACTCCAAAGCAACTCTAGTTCAATGTACTAGGTGATACTAAATATTAAATGGATGATATAATTTAAAAAAATCTATCATTACAATCAAACTAACAAGTTAAATGGTACTTCGCCAAATTAAAGAACAAATTTTGGCACGAACTAAACGCGGAGGAAAAAGAAGAATTCAAACTCTTCGTAACACCAGACTTCACAAAGATCAATCTCAACATTCAAAAATCAACGTCAGAAAATACCATGATTGTTCTTTATGCCGACGCCAAATGATATGGCTACGACTAACTTAAAAATTAAATATTCCCACACCTACAATAAATTTCAATGTTCAGAGCTAAACCCAAGAGTGTCCAAATTGGAGGCACTCATAAAATTGAACTAAAATTTAAGAAAGGGGAAGACATGAGCGTCTTCCTATACAATTGGCATAGAGAGAAAGTAACCAACAACAAATTTTGGAAAGGAGTTACTAGATGGAAGAGAAAGAAGATTCTGGATATCCACATTAAGACGAAAATAGTCTACGGAAGACCAGATTACTTAAAATGAAAAGGGCTAGACCCTTATATATATATACTAAAACATATATCAGATCGGGGGCCTCAGAGACCTCAGTGTGATCTAATTATTATTATTATTATTGGCATTTACCACTATTTTTTTCCCCCTTTAACTTATTTTTATTTATATTGCATTTTACATAATCCCAATTTTTTTTAATGTTTCTTGACCTTAAATTCAAATGTTTTTTTCATTTTAAAATCATTTTTATATGGTTATAGCCTTCGATATAGACTAATCTAAACTCGTGTATTATCCTTGTTTAGCTTAACTACTTTCTTGTGATCGGTAACATGAAGTTTTCAATCTCTAATAGTTTTTCTAGAACTTAAGCCTTTTAGATCCTGTTGATTAATTAAAAATTTATAGTGTTTTCCAAATCTACCCTTCGCTAGTATTAAATACCCTACTTATCAAGAACATTTTTAAATTGAATTATGATTTACCTATTGAGTACTCGTAGACGTTTGGAATTTCTTTTTTCATTGATATTGTCACATTAAAGATGTTGGGGGGGAAAAGTTTCCTGCACCGTTTTATGATAAAAAAATTTTTTGGGAAGTTTCCTGCACTTTTTTAAAAAATATTTTTTTCAATAAAAAAATATTTTTATTACAACTATAATGCAACTTCCGAACGAATTTTATTGAATTAATTATACTTAATTTAATAATCAATTAGTCAATAAATCATTTTAGATTCCAATCTTTGACATATTTCATCTGATATCTTTTGGTTTTTGTATCTTAGCCATTATATTGTCCTCTCATTTTTAAAGCAATTCTAAGTATTTTATCCAATTATTATTTAAATTTCAATTCAATTTATATGTTCTTTTAAAATTTATATAAAGTTAGACTATATTTTTTGAACTACTTTTATTATGTATAAAAATTCTATTAATATAAGTGAGTCATAAAAAATTTTAATTTTATGATTAATATTAAATTTTACATAAAATAAAAAAAAAGTGCAGGAAACTTCCTCGAGTGCAGGAAACTTTCCCCCCCAAGATGCTATAGCTGTTAAAATCGGAGATCGTTAATTTAAAATTTATTATTAATAATTTCTCATAATTATTTTAATTAAATCCTGGTTGCTTTTTGGTAGAAGGGCGAGCTGCTAGTATTGCTACTACAGGACTCTTATCATATTTTAAAAATCAACCTGAGTTTTAAGAAATTTATTAAGTATATTAAATATAAATAAGTCTAATTTAATTTTATTCTCTACTCTCTCCACCTAATTAATGCTGCTTGAAGATCAACGAATGTTCTCTATGAAGAAAAGAAGGTCGTCCTCCTCCCTCCAGCCCTCATCAATGACACCGTTGCTACTCTTCGCCTACGGAATGCAGGCCCTGCCGATGGTGCCTGCCGCCAACTTTAAGGAATGCCTACAAAGCCTGCTAGATATTATGATAAACCACTTCTGCCAACCTGCGATGATCTCTGGAATAATTCAAGCCATCCTTTTCCAGAAGAATACAGACTACTATGGTCTCCACGAGCAAGAGTAGATTGAGATAAAATTCATGGCCAGAAAGCTCTTCCCACGTATCTAGATCAAAGAGATGAGTTTATAGATTCAAGGCGGAACCAATAAAGATGAGACAATGATGGACAATATGAGAAGAATAGATTAAAGCCATTCAATCTTAAAAGATGGGGAACAAATCTTCAACTTCAAAACGATAAGGTTATAGGGGTTGGGATATACTTCAGAAAGGTTTGTTGAGGGAGTAATAGTTCCCTTGTCCCTTACACTCTTCTCCAGATTTGGCAAAGGTACCAGAAAAAACCTCTAAGCATCTAGAAGATTTCCTTTAGTGACCAGTGATATCCCTTATAGAAAATCTCGTTTAGATTAATAGAAATTGATTCAGAACTTAAATGAAATACTTCTACTCACATCATTAACCTTGGGAAGAAATTTCATTTGGCTTAGATTAAATCATTTCAAAAAGTGACAGTAAAACATTGAAGCGCCTGAGTCTGCAAGTTGTGTGATGTCCACCACAATCAAGAGGTATGCATGAATTAAATATTTGAATTTTTTCAGAGATTAAGTTATTTAAAATGAATTTATACAGTTGCACTGAGCAAGTTACTGTTCTGGGGATGACATGTCTCTGCAGTTTTCAATCTCTACCGATTGAAGACAGTGTCAGTTCAGGATGATAAGGGCGAGAAAAGCTACGTTCTTGTTTAGAAATGAGGTTATAAGATTCATTATCTGTTTCTGAGAAATCAACTATGACTACACTTTCAATAACATTGACTTGAAAGACTGCTTGATGATTGTTAATAGAGAACACAACCCAGAGCTCTCAGTATTTTTATTACTTAGCCCTTGACCTCTAAGATTTGAAGGATATAATCAGACCAATCTCTAATGACCTACCTCGCTCTTCTAGATGCTACTATAAGATATCAAAAGTAAAGCGGTTATTAAATAAAAGAATAAGAAGCTGAATTAAGATGAGTAGTATAATATAATAATAATAATAATAATAATAATAATAATGTGATAACATTGAGGTCTCTGGGGACCCCAAATCTATTCTTAATGAATTAAGATAAGGGACTAGCCCTTTTAAAGTTAGTTATTTAAGAAATCATCTTATCTGGGCAATCGAAGATGAGTAGTAAGTCAAATAGAGAATGACATTTAAAATGCTGAACTTGAAGAGGGTTACTCACCCAGAGAGCTAAAAGCTCCTGACTCAAGTGGCAAAAATTAAAACCTCGACAATAGACAATGAAAACTTGGAATTTATAAGATTCAAATCGTTCCAGTTACGATTACAATTCCGTATCATAAAATCAATAAAAGACACTTAGTGATAATCTACATGAAAATTATCATTACCAACGCTCTTTATATCTAAATTAAAACTTTTCAAACTTCCTCAATTTTCAAATTTCTATCTTTTATTAGTAAATGAGAGGGCTTTTTTGTTTTCAAAGTGAGAATATTTTATGGAAACTTTTTATTATCTTGTGAAATTAGAGAATTGAATGCTATATGTTTTCAATGTCATTTTTGATTTAATGAAATGTGAGCGCTTACTCGGGCTAAAAGGATATTAAAGTATCAAGTATTAATTTTGATGCTGAATATCTTAAATTTAGTTTCTTGTGATATCTACAATAGATTTATCTCTTTGAAATACCAAAAAAGCAATCTTTTAAATCTTAGTAGAACTATATATTGCACATCAAAGTTCTCTTAATTATTCAGAATTTATGGTTTTAAGAAGACTATTTAATGGACTATGTTTTATCTAAAAACTTTAAAACTGTGTAATTTGGAATTATTTATTTAATCTAGTATATATATATATATATATTTTTAATTTAATCTTTGTCAGTAATATTAAATTCAAATATGAGCAAATTTAAGCATAAAAATAGTTTAGAATCTAATAGTTCATATTTTATAAATCTTAGTCTTATAATTGCTAATTTTATTACATAACAACTATTATTGCCATGAATTTCTTTATATTATCAATTTTATAAGTTCATAATTTAAATCTGTATTTATTATTATTCTTAAATTTATATAATTTAATATAATGAATCTGAAATTCATGCATAAGTAGGCTAAAAAAATTAATAATTATAAATGAAACTTAATTTAATTTTTATAATTTAATTAATTTTAATTTGCTATTTAAGTGAGAACTTAATAATTTAGGTTTAGCATTAACAGCAATATTTTGCATTATTGTTTGATTTAATAATTTTGAATTTTAAATTAAAACAAAGTAAGTCTATTAATGATGAGAAAATAAGCAAGTCATTGAGAAATTATGTGAACCATTAACAAAGCAATAATTTAGAGAAGCTAAATGGCAAAGAATCCATTTCACTCATCATTAATCTTTTCAACTATTAAATCTTAAACAGATATAGCAATGATCAACTACCTACGCCTAAGCAATTATACTTTTCCTTATTTCTTCTACTAAAGGAGACGCTAGAATATGCTGGAATTTTTGATGTTGAAAAGCACTAAGGTGAGGAATATTAAACTAGCACTTATTTGCCGCTATTACTGATTCTGATGACTCAGCTAGAATGCACAGCTCCTTTTTTAGTAGTCTTAAACCATCCGATCTTATATAAAATTAGCGAGTTAATTGCTCTAATTTTCTTGTTACTTGATTGGTCAACATCATGAAAAGAAACGATAATTCATTCAAGAGAGTTACATATCGGCTGGGGTTACAGAAAACTCGCAAGCAAGATGTTATTAAAGTTTCTTCTTTGAGAAGAGATATAGAATGAAGTAATTGCTTTTTTAAAAAAAAAAGAAATTTAAATCATTTAAAGATTAAAAACGGCATAAACTCAAAGAATAAATTTATCAACTGAAAAATAATTTTATGTGAATAACAACCTGATTATTGAATTACTTATGAAATTTCAGAATGTTCTATGTAATTATTTTTTGCAAGGTCAAATTATAGGAAAGACATTAACCTTATCTATTTTAGCATAAAAATCAATGTAATCGAGCCACTTACAACTCTAATTGGTACAGTCACTCTTTGCAACATCTTATAATTCATTTATTACAATACAAAACTTGATGGAGTCAAAGTATTTAAAAAATTTTAAAATTAAAGATATTAAATATTGAAAAGACTAAACTACTTCATTAACTTCTTAAATGCAAAGACTAAACTACTTCATTAACTTTTTAAATGCAGCATTTAATCCTTATTAAAAATAGGTACAGGTTCAAGAAGAAATACTTCCTCCTTTTTGGAAATGGGGATTGAAATTTGAAACAAAGTATTCTAAGCCACATTATAGTTCACCCAGTTACATCATTAATTTATTTATTATTGGTAAAATTTGATATAGTTGTTCATATAATAATTTTTTATATATACTTATAATATATCATAAATTTAAAGGATAAAGTGCTAGTATCTAATTAATACGTTTAATAGTTAAGTAATTCCCTTTCTTATTCTTTGTGTAAAAATACTCTTAGAATCTTTATAGTTCATGTCTTTCTTATTGTTCAATAATTTCTTTGACATCCCAGAGCATCCTCCTATTCCCTCTATTTATTAGTGTGAGGGACTTAGTGGTTTAATTTGCTCTTTGAAACCCTTTTTAGAACCTGAATAGATAAATAATAGCTCTTTTTGTTATAATAAAGAGCTAAGCAATTGCATTCAAAACCTCAAAACCTCTTAATGAGGTTTATAAGTGCTTTGTTTTGTAGGGTAAAGTTGGGGTTTTATTAGGTTTAGTAGAGAAATTAGGTCAGTTTGCAAAATGAGAAATAAAAATTATCGATCTTTATGGTCTATTTATGATGAAAAATATTTAGATTTATTACTTAAGATTAGGTATGGAACAAGTATTAATATAGACTAAGTCAAACCTATGCTGAGTTATGCAGCAATAGCAAATCTCTTACACAAGAGTGCTTCAACTGTGAGTTATCACTGCTTACTATCTGTTTAGCTCTATAATTGAGATTCTTTATAAAATCATGCAAGAAAATAAAAGTTCGAAACAGAATTGAGGTGAGGTACTTTTTCGGAGTTTTTAGACTTCACGACTCGCCACATCATTTTTGATTGCCATGTCAACTAACTTCAGATAAGTCTTCATCACGACTAAGATTGATGGTTTGATTTTAGTATTAAATAGTGAATATGCTCAATTTAATTTTGAGATTAATCATTTACTACAATTAATAAGTTTTATACTTAAATTAATGAATAATTTCACATATTAAACGAACCCTTAAAAGGATTAGGCTACTCTTTCTTTTCTTCTTCTGGTGCTTAACTAGGACCCACGTTTCGTCTCTTTGTACCAGCGCCAGCATCTATGTTCATTTCATCATGCTTTGAAACTTCATTATAAAGTCTCTTGCTAACTTAATGAATGATTTGAGACTTTCTCTCTCTTTGAACCTTTTCATTTTCTTTCATATAGAATATACCAGTTCCTGGTTCCTCTACAAATTTATATACTAAAGCTTACTAGAGTGATAAGGATGCTTCTTGAGCTCTGCAAGCCAGGTATCGCTTATTAGCATACCTTGCTTCTATTAATCCTCAGGAGAAATAGAATAGTGCTTCTTATGAGCTTCTTCTAAAATTTCTCTGGGATAACTTTCTCTCAAAGTACCAAGAAAACCAAAGAAAAAACTCCTTCTGGAAGTTTGTTAGAGAGCTGTTTCTTATTAGAGAGGTAAACTACCAACTCTTCATCTTTCATAGCATCCTCATAGAGATTAGTGACAGATATCTCTGGGTAGTTTGGTATTTCTATCAACTTAATCTCTTAGTTTTCAAAGGCTTTCTTTTCATCACAGAGCATAGCTTTTAAGAATGATATTTTGGTACCTTCCATCGTTGGAAGGAACAGACCAACTGCATATTATGCTGATTATCATCAATTTATTTTACCATGTTAAGTGAGGTATCGATAGAGACCTTCCTTGCTCCTGAATCTTGAGGTCATTTCTTGGGCCTCCACCCTTTTCATTGTAGCACTCATTGATTCCATCTTTGTTTCTCTCCCTGTTAATAAATTTCAAGTTTTAATTTATAGACTTCTGGATCCTATTGTTTAAAAATCTTACTATTAAATATGTGCATCTTAAAGGAGGTCAACCCTGTATAAATACGTGGAGAAAGTTAGTAAAAGCTGTAACAAATTTCAGAGATGGATCTCCATTTTTATCAATTTAGTTCAATTAAATTAGTACTAAAATAGTTTAAATTTAATTAGTACTGGTACTAAATTCGTTTTATTTTAATTGGTATCAATTTAATAGTACCAAAACTTTATTAGTACCAAGTTTTAATCCAGTGAGGTTTTAATGGAAAAGTTCTAATCTGGTTCAAAATAATTGATACCAGTACCAACCTAGGATTTTGCAAAGTTAGTATCAAATTCAAAATTATTAAGACTATAATAACAAAAGTTATAGTTATAAACTGAGTATAAATATTAATTTTTAGAGGTGAGATCAAACCATTATTAATGCTGTGGCAACTCCTACATAGTACAGCTATAGCTATAGAGCTTGTAAGAGCTTTATAATAGAAATTTAAATTTGAATTTAAACATGCCGGTCAACTTCAACCGCAAAGCGGATTTTCTAGGAACTGGTTAATCATAGCTCAACTTTGGATCCACTAAAAAACCAGAAGTTATCTAGATTGAGAGGGAGGCAGAGCTAAGAATAATCGAATTTGAAGCCTTGGTTTTTATCATTGAAGTTTAGAACAAGAAAGATGATATGGGAGTTTAAACATCAATAGAAATGTTGAGGAAGTAAAAGAGCAGCTATAGATTGAGATAAAACCTTTGAATGCTACGACTGCTAAAATTTATTCTCTACCGACTCAAGTTTAAAGAGGCATATGAAAGAGGTGCACTCTAGTAAGAGTAAGATATATTTTAAGCATGATAAGGTCGATGGCAGGTACTAGTGCACGACTTGTGAGAAGTCTTATACCCACTCAGCTAAAGTCAAGAAACACATGCAGAAACATAACCTTAGTAAATTCTTGATTTAAGACCAAGAAACCTAAAAATTAGTGCCAACAAAAAGGAAATCAAATACTGTTGATTCACAAAGAGAGCAGCAGGAGAAGCTTAAGAGATAAAATGGCTACGAATAGATGAATTAACCTTTTAATAAAGCAGTTGTCGTATGTTTACAAGCGAGGGCTATGTATATACCTGCTCTAAATGCAATTGACATAAGCAGCTGCATTGAAAATTATTTAAACATAGATATCCCTAACAAAGCTAAACTTAATGTGGTCGATGAATATGCATACAAGATCTACCCATTCTACTATCTCATGAAGAATGAGAAGTATTAAAATGAATTCGCGAACGAGTATATCATACTTAAAGAGCATAGAAAAGGAATTACAAGAGTTTAATTAAGTTGGATGGAGTTATTCTAGGTCATGGCTTCATACCTTTCAGATTTAGGAAATTTGAAATGACTCTAAGAGATTATCTGTATCATAATAGATACACTGATGATCTCAAGGAGATATTCTCTGAGATGGCGAAGGGTGTGAAAGAGCTTCATGAACTAGGATATGTTCACAGAGATTTGAAGCCAAAAAATGTTATTCTAAACCTCTGTCCCTTAGAAATAGTAGTCATAGATTTCAATAGAGCAATAATGTAAAAGATAGTCACACTAGCAAAAGTGCTTGGCACCCTAGGATACTTCCCAACAAGAAAGAAGTGGACAAATGGTTCTGTTTAATGGGATATATGGGCAGTAGCAGCAATAATTTTAGAGTGCGATATGGAGAGTATGGCTTACTTAGGCACTAAGGATGAAAAGCAGTCAATAGGCTTAGAAGAAAACATTTAAAGCAGAATGAAGTTTGCTAAGGAATAAGAAAGATTGTAGAGACAATAATAAGAGCCCCTGCCTATCCTAGATAATCCTTAGATGATATGTTAGAGCCTCTATAGAGACCAAGATTCATGAAGTATAACTAGATAAAATTACATTGATTTAAGACTATTAATATTCTATAAATACATATTAAACCCACATAAAACATGCATTTTCCACTAACCCTAATAAAACCTCAACTTTACCCTACAAATCAAAGCAATTATTAACCTCATTAATGGGTTTTGGGGTTTTGATTCTAATCAGTGTCTCTAACATTGATTTTAAACATTCAAGTAATCATTGAAAGTTATGTCAGCAGATGATAAAATCTTTTATGCAAACTTAAATTATTTTCAGAAGAGAAATAAAAATTTAAGACAAGCAAGAATTATTTAATAACCTGTATTTGCAATATCGTAACAATAATCTAGTTTATGAATATATTAAGTACAATTCATCTATTGTTTATCTAAAATCTCTATTTTAATTTTGTAATTGATGAAAAATAATAATAAATATTAATAATTAATTGAAATTAATGGTTAGGCGGCCTCCGTCTGTATTATTAATAAAGGACAAAGAATTAAATAGGAATCACTTTTACTCTTCATCTTTTATTTCTCTGCATCTTATTCTGGTTTAGTTTTTACTGTCCTCGCTTGTCTCCTCTTTTTTGCTTTCCTTGTTTTTTACTTCTTGGCTCCTAGTTTTTTATATTAATTATCAATTATTAGTCTCTTTGAACTGGCTGTTGAAGTTTTGGATTATAATGTTGATGACTTGCATTAGCTTAAATTTAAGATTTTACCACATAATTGAACTTTTAGACTCAGTCATATTTAATGAAAGAGGATTGATTTTATTTAACTTTGAGTTAAAGTTTTACTGTATTTTACATAGAGATCATAATAAGTGCTATTGCTTTTAAAGAATCTTCTGAGTAGCATTGTTATAAACTTATTTTATATAATTTCTTAGTTCTTTGCTAGGTTCTGCTCCCTTATAATCCTCCTATGTATTCAGCCCTTTCAGCTAGTCAAGCGAATTTATAAATGTTAGCACAATTTGGCAAATAATTTCGTTCACTTATGATATTTTCTTATAGAGTTCCGTGTTGATTGTTTTAATATAGAGGATATAAAAATTCTCTGAAGGCCATTCTATCATGTGCTTTAACCTTGATATATATTCTATCTCCAAGGTGATCCATATAGAAGTAGTAGTTTTTAAATTTTTAATTATTAAAGTAGAATCCTGATATGTTTATTATATATGTCCTATTTTACTTATTTAATAAATGACGTATTTACATGATTTAATGCGTCACCGATCCGTTGAATATATTCAATAGACTCACTATAATCACTTGAGAAATGGCTTTCCGTGCCATTCTTTAAAGAATCATAATTTATAATAGGAAATAGATAAATTTTAATTAATTATTTATTGTTAAAATGAAAACCTTTTAAGATGAAGACGGAACCATGTTGTATTCACCATAATTTTGTAAGTTACATTTATGATATCTATAATTTTTTTAATACTCTTCTAGCAATACTTTGAGTCAGTGATGGTGAAAGACAGAGACTTCAGCAAGGAACAGAAAGGCACTGGTTAGGGAATTTTATTCATGCTGATGGAGACGTCTACGAGGGATACTGGAAAAATAACAAAGCTGTTCGAGAACTTCCATTTTCTATAAATTTAAAAAGTATTAGTATTGTTATTAATCTTATTGCTAATACTATCTATTTTTCTCATTATTTTTCATAAATCATTATACCCTATGGTAAGAGTGGTCTAGTAATTATAGATAGGCCTCCCGCCTTCTTAAAATAGTCATCGTAATAGTTGATAATTTGCATTAGACACCTCTTGTTTTATATAATAAAATAGAGTCATTGAATCTTTTTCTAACCTAATTATTAATTTTAATAAGGATCAATCGACAATTAGCTCTCGCTTCTTCTATTATATGGCTAGGAAATCAAATGGTTTAACCCTCTATCCTTAAATTTAGGTACAACTAGGAACTGGATTTTTGTTTATTTCACCAGTCGAATTTGTTGTTTATGCTAAGCATACTCAAATTTTAGGTGATGAAATAAATCCATAGTCTTAATCAAGGTTTTCATTTTTCTTTTCCTATCTTACCATTTTCTTAGTAAGATCGTATTAGAGCAGTCCTTGTTGTTTAAGTTGAATCTGAGGAACATTTTAGGAGTGAGGGTGAGTTATTCAACAAGCAATATAAACGATTCTGTTTGCAGGCTTGCTTTTATTAGTATGATAGCATCTGCTAGGTTCTTGTATTGCACTAGTCAATTTTACAACTTTGTGATTTGTTTTTGGGGTGTAAAAAATCTGAGTTTATTATGTTTTTTAAATGATAAAGCACAGTGTTAGCAAAATAAAATTAAACAAAATAACTGTATATAATTAAAATAAAACTTATAAATGCCATCCTTTGATTAGATAATTTAAGTCTTTACTTACAATTAAAATTGCATTCATCTGATGTAAAATACGATTTACATTTGAAAATATTCGATTATTTATATTTCAGTAGTATCCTGAAAATTTTAATTTCTTGAGGACATTAGCTATTGAATGAACCATAGTAATATCTTTATCACAAGTAACTTTCGTTGTCTCTATAACATATTCTTACGTTGTTTTCCATTATTAAATTACTGCACATTCTTATAATTTAAGAGCCCAAAAACAGATTACTGCTACTAATTATAAAAATATGCATCATCTCATAGTTACTTATTGGATCTATAATATAAGATAATAGAGTATTAATAATTTTTACCAAAAATTATCTTATTCGTTCTTCATAAATTAGTCTCTGTAATTCTACTGAAAGAGATAGAAATATACCCATAGAACAAATAAGAATCAGTAATACCTCTTTTAGCAGCATAAGATTGAGGGCAGTAATAATTTTGCAGGTCTCTTAACTTAGAAATGTGCTTGTCAAAATCATGTATCAGTACGAAGTAGACAATGAAATTCTTAAAATGCTATTTTCATACTTTTTCTCTTAAGAATTAATTTCAGATAATGTTTAAATCATAATATTTAGGATCGAGTACATATAGGGGTAACTTCCCTTGGAAAGAGGATACTGGATCACCAAAAGTCAAAGTATGAATATCTGATTATATATAAACTGGCTGGCTTAAGCCCCAGTATTAATTCCGTACAGCTTTAAATAATAATAATAATCATAATATTTAGGATGATTTGAGTTTAAATAATTCATCTTTAGAATATTTAAGAGGCTGTTAAAGCTCAAGAGTTAACAGAGTTTAAAGGTAATCGTTTATTAATTTATAAAAACATCAATCTTGTGCTAAAGATTACAGTAGTATTAAATCAAGTTTGAATCTTCAATGAACATAGTTAATATTTCTACTTGATATAATTATTCGTTAGATAAACATATTTAAATAGAGATTTAAGAAGAAAATATTGAAGCATTGGAAAAATGTAAGAAAGCAAAATAATTAGAAATATAAAGTATTATTAGTTTAACAACTAAAACCCTTTAATTTAAATTTATCTGCATTTATTCAATTATATCAAATAACTCTTTAATATTATATTATTTCTCTCTGTTTTTTCCATTTTTAATTAGATCACAATCATAGTACATATCACAATCTTCTTGAACCAGATCATGAGTTATTGCATCTCACTATTATCGCACTCATTCATGAGGCTATCATCTAATTGTGGTTGGATAGGTTGTGCAAGTACGTTTTCTTGATCTACGTTATGAACTAACTCATCTTTAATGCTTTCAAAATGATGGCTTAAGCTTTTCTTCAATCTCGGAGGTATTGAACATCTGGTATATAAGCTTATGCTTCTAGAATTGTTTACCTAATCAATCCTTCATTCTTCTTATAGAGCTTAAGGGTGTCAAGTGTTATCTGCTCACCGCATATCATCTGTATGTCATAATCAATATATACTCTATGTCGGCATTAGATTTAATTGCTTTCTTCATATACATAATATTGATTAACTGATTAATAACAATAGATTATTGATATTATCAAAGTTTTAGCATAGAAAACGAAATCCAGAGTGAAAAAGAATTTCTCAAAGCGATCTGAGCATCACTTGAATCAGGAAGAAAAATTTCGGGGAGATGGAATGTCTGTGACAGACAAATATTCTGAGGGCTGAGATATTGAAGCATTTTATTGTCCCTATTCCATTATATTCTATTTTCCCATGCCATTTAAACATTTCTTGATTTTGGAGATTGGCCTAGTAGCTATATTACTATTTAAGCTGCAATGATTTCGAGTTTAATGCTGCTCTCCAGTAATGTTAGCATGAAATCATTTAGGTAGAAGAGAAAGGACCTTAGCGATTTTCAATCAATACAATCACACATTCTGTGATATAGTACTCTTTTATTATAGATATTTTAAGTATTCTTTAGGAACCCTATTACTGACTCAAGATTCGCTGGCATCTCAATCTAATGGTATTCCCATCTACACTGGTATTAAAGAGTTCTTTAATGACTTCTTCGTCCCATTGATATCAGGTTCCGATGCAATTATAACTTAAGAGGACTAATGAAAAGTAACATTGAATAAATACACAACCTTCTGTCGCTAAATATCTTTTATTTTCCTGCGTTTTTTTCTATTTTTAAGTCAAATTTAGTCGCTATTCATGGTCTTATGGTCTTCTGAATCTCAATAAAACATGGGCTTCTTGAAGAACGTTATTTTCAGTCTTATAGCTTTTATAGATTCGTAAATATTATGGGTAATCACAGAGACAGTAATCTTACTAATGGATCAGGCAAAGCCCATATGCTCATAGATAATCTTGCGATTATGATCTCTGTAATGAAGTTTTCATCAGCGGCAAGCACTTTTCGGCTGCTAAAATTAACAATCCAAACACTGTTACTTAAGGGAGACTTGCCTCTTAATAATTTTTGAGCGTCAATATCTCAGATGATGTGGCAATCCTTAATTTAAGTATCAAATGTAATTTTTGAAGAACTATAATAATATTTTAACAGCATCACCAACTTTTAAAGAGTTGGAGATGATGTTTAAAAATATATAATTAAAATCATTTATAGCATGCTTCATATACTTTAACATATCTAATTTATTTTTTAATATCAATATAAAGAATAACATTATTATGTCAAAATAATATTATGTTACAAGTTTCTTTTTGAATTTTTCTTAGGTTCTATACAGAATTAATAAAAACCAAACTTAAACAGAATATTATTCTATCTAGTCCTTAATTTGACTATTTTTTGTAAATAATTAATTATAATTGTAATAAAATCATGAATCCAATTATGTCTAAATGAATGATTTATATATCCAGATAGAATTAGTAGATTTAAAAAAAATTTAGATTCTTTCATCAATAAAAATATACACTATAATTATTTTATAGATTTATCCTTTAAAATAAACATGAGATATATAATTTATCTATAACTAATATTCAATTTACTTTGTTAGTATTAGGATGTTTTAGTATTATTCAAATGCTTAACCTAAATTATAAAAATTAATTTAAACTTAAAAATTAAAAAATGGAGTATTTCAATTAATTTATTTCATTGTCATATGATATAGATCTAAGAATTTTAAATGAAATCCAAAAGAATAAATGGACTGTTTAGTGTCGTATCTTAATGGCAGAGTAGTATCAATCACTCAGGATCCCATTAATGTCAGTTAATAATAATATTTTTTAATTAGCTTTAGTTTAAATAACATTGATCAAACAAGCATTATAAATTGCTACTAATATGCTTATTTCTAGTTGGCTTTATATATATATATGTAATTTTAAGCTATTTATTTTAGTTTTAATTAAGCATTAAAAACCTCTCTGTTCGATTAAAATTTACACTTTTATATATTGTTAAAATAAAATTATATATAATTTAATTTCAAACTATTTATAAATCATTAAAAGCTTACCATATTCAATTGATAGAGCATTAGTTTTAATTATTTTTTAGTATTTTTCTAATATAATTACCCATCAGATTATTTTTATTATTATTTGACTATGCATGATTTGAAGCTGTCATAATTCATTAAATTATTTTAGGCTATCTATTATATGTTGTTATTTATGTTATTAAATATCATCATTCTTTATGAGTATTTAGATTTATTCTATCTATAATGATTTAAATAATAGTAATGAATTTAATTAATTAAAATAAAATCTAAAACTTTAAAATCAGCATAATTTTTCATTCTTAATACTATTAAAGTTTAAACAAAAAGATATGATTCTCTTCCGAACTGGAAAAAAATAAGCAACTTAATACCATTGCTTTCTGGACTCTTATCTTAACAGACTCCTCTATCATTGTTTTCCAATTGGCAAAGAGGAAAACACCTGTAGACACTAGTCAACTCAAAACAGATTTCGATAACATCTGACAAAATTATTCTTGCTGATGTCTTTTAAAATTCAGAGATCCCTACTCAACATAAATTTAAATAATAACTTTATCTTTAACCTCAAAATCTTCCCACATCTATTTGAATGAGGGCAAATCTCACTAAAAGGTAAAATTAGACTTTTAAAATCCATAAAAGTAGTATCCCTTAACACCAACAAAAAATAGATCAATTCCAAACAAACTGAGCTTCCATATTTTCGACTCTTGATAAATCCATATTATCAAGGTAATATGGAATCTCTAAGTGATGACGCAAAATGGTAATCTGTCTCAGACTTCAGATCAGTTTCTTATGCCTTATTATAATAGAATATATTAAAAATTAGATAAAATAAACTGAAATGCAATTTCATACAAAGAATTTTATAACTAAGACAAGGTCAAAGCAACTGCACTAAAACTCATATTCGATAAAGAAAAGGATAAAAATTTCTCAAATTAAGAATTCATTTTGAGACTCTATAAAACATAAAAATAAAGAAACTATCTTAATCGAGATTAAAAAGAAAGATATTATCTTATAGACTTATAGAGCTTTAAAAATAGTGACTTCAATAGAAAAGAAGTCATATAAAACCTTTAAAAATTCTCAATAAATAAGAGTTCCCATAGCATAGAAATGATTATGACACGTGGCAACATAATTTTTAATGAAACAGAATAATATTCCTTCCTTAAGACTTAAAATTTCAAGAATAAAAGAGAAACGAAACACAAATGGATGAATTTTTAGCAAAATATTTCTTGCTTAATTAGTAGGAGTAAAAGAATATCGTCAATTAATTTGCTCAGTAATTATGTGTTATCAACCTCATAAAATAATTTTAAGATCTGAAAATTAAGAATTAAAATGGGCAAACCTATCTTATTTCCAAGAGTAGTAAACGAAGTTCTAAACTCTTCCACTGCTTACCTCAGATGAAGCTTTTGCTATAACTCACTCAATGATAAGAAGAACAAAACAAGAGCTTATTAAAGAAAATAAGCATTCCATTAATCTAACAAAGACTCATAACTTATTTAACTAGAGCTTATCATTCTTCTCTGGTCTGCACAACATATTTTTATGAAATTGCTATAAAAATAGTATTGTACAGATAGCTGGAAATAAAAGATTTCATACAAAATAGGTGGGATTCAAATAAAGAGGAAAAATTAACACTTAAAATATCATCATATTTCAAGGGAATGGACATACTTAAAGACAACATGGAGACATTTCCATTAAGTATGTTAACTGTATTATTTTATAATTTAATTAATTTTAAAATGCTTAAAAAATGAGAGATATGCAATTTTCCAAAAGTAACACATGATATAAATGTAAGTAAAATTTAATCTCAAAGAGTTGTTTCATTAAGCAATAAGATTCGAAGGAAATTCTATTTTAATTTGCTCAATTTTCTAATAGTTCTAATTTATTATTGATTTTTAATTATAATATTATTTTGGAAACTGCATATCATATTTATTTAAAGAATTTTTATAATAATTAATATATATAATGATATAATTAAGTTACTCTACCGCATATCAGGGCAAATTCGGCAGAATACCTAAAAACATAAAAGAAATTAAAAAGAATTGTACAAATTTTATGAGATAAAATACCGCATGTATAATTATGCCATTTTGAATTATATGTAAAAATATCACAAGCCACACATCCTTTGTAGAAAATCCGATTAATAGCCAGTTTAATATCGAACTCTGGGCGAGAAATATTTTATTTGGCCTACTTCTGCTTGCTTAATTTTAGCCTTCTGATAGTAAATTCATTTTTTAAGAATATTTCCTATATATGTATTTTTAATTTAAATGATAATGATAAGATTAATTTAAGCGGCTCTTGATTACTTAACTCAAATAATTATTTTCCTTATTCAAAACCCTGCCTATGTTTTCTGCAGTTGTTAAAATATTTCTACCATTAATATATTTCTTAATTTAATAACTTAATGTGCGTAGATATATTAGTTAGCCAATTATGTTGTTTTTTTCTTTTTGGTCAATATAAGTTTTGCTGACAATGAATGGCCAAAAATATTTCAAATAATCTTTATAATCTATTTTTAGAAATCATGTTTTGTTTCTTTGGAGCAAAAAGTTTTATTAAAAATCATTAATATCAACTAATTTAAAGAAAGAATTGAATACTTTTTTCATAATTTATTTGGAAAGTTTGACGAGAAATCTAACTTATCCAATTATTTTAGGAAAGATTTTTTATATAATCAGGTAATTTCAGTCTTTATGATAGTTTTATCAATCAAGCAATTACTGCATAGACTAAAGTTCATATGAATTTTTTTTAAAAAAAATGATTCAATAACTGAGTAATATTTTAAGCTTCCAGAACTCTACATTGACTTTTTGTCTTGAATTTTGTAATTCAATTAAAGCACTGGCGGAATATCAAAGTTTCAAATATTTTAATGATCGGAAAAATCTAATTTCATTAACTTTAATACTTTTATGTGAGAATTGGTGTATTTCGTAATCTGAACTTCAGCTAAGAATTTCATTTCAACTTTTTTAAAAAAATGTCTAAATTATATTCATTTATTTAAATCTACTATATATTTCAATAATAATTTTCTACATTAAATATTTAAAAGTGCATTTATTATAACTATGGTTTATAATCAATTGAGAAAAAATATCTTGAAATCATTTTTTAATATGTATTTTCTTAATTCCAAATTGTTAAAGTAATTAAGTAATATCCAATATTATATAGATTTTATTGTGTATAAGCGTTGGGACTTTACCTATTAGACTTACAACTCACCATAATATAATATAGATTTTTTGCCAATGATCATGGCTTTCGATCTCAATGAAAGCTTGTCCAAATCTGGCATGTTCTCTCTGTTATTTACTATATTTGGATTATGACGACTTTTCAGTACTTGACTGTAATAAATGTTTTTGCTCTTTATTAGTCTTTAAATTTTTCAATGAGAGGGACAGATTGCTTAAATAATCATCGCCATAGAATTGATTTTACTGTTGCTAATATCCGCACTGTTACGACTACTCAAATGAAGACTGGATATCACTAACTTTAGTAGCATACTTGTGAGTCTTAAACTGCTTAGGATGTTATTTTAGTCGAAGGTGATGCTTGAAAATCAGCAACTTGGAGGGGCTTTTGCTGCTCCTAGTGCACCTTTGGAAAAATTAAATTTACTACTTTGAGTTAAAGATGTTGCTGTTGCATTCATTTAGTAATCTTTTTTTTATTATTATAAAAATTATAAGGCAAAATGTTTTTCACATTCTCACTTATTGCTACTCCTCGTGTAATTCTGAAGTTTTTTTACTTCAATTAATGAAAATGCATCTATAAATTTATTAAATGAAATTTTAATTTTAGTAAATGTCTAGCTTTCATATCAAATCGGAGATTTTATTATAGGAACACATTTGATTTGGGAAAATGAATTCAAATTAAATTAATTAATTATTAAAATCATGGCAGTTATCAAATCCTAAGTGACTCAAAATTCAAATCTATATAGATCCAACGGTAAATCCCGTAATTTTAGCAGGACTCATGTATTGGCAATATTCCAGAAACATCCTAGGAAGCGATATATTTTGGTATGAGCTAACTACAAAAAACAGTAAAAGGGGTTTTTCTCGCTTGAACATGGAGATAAATTCATTCTAGCAATAAAAACCACCGTATCATTTTCAATTCGTTATCCAATGGCTATAATTAAGCAAGGATTTGGAGACATTTTCCAAGAAACTAACTGAAAATAATTAATAATTAATTAATTTTAATTTAAATTAATTTCCCCAAATCAAATGTATTTCTATAATTATTTATTTGTTAAATATATTCAAGCGGCTTGATGTTTGTAATACTTTAATATTTATCATTATTTCACCGATATAGCTTATTATTTTTTTCATTGTTTTTATTTAAACTCATTTCTTCTCTCGCATTGGATATTAACATCGCAGAAAGAAGCTTTCAAGTATTAATATTTTAAGATATTTAGAGCCAAGTAAGAAAGAATCTTTTGAAGTAAATTAATTTGATTAAATGCAGAGGAAGAAGCTAATTCTAATCTAACTCGTATTTGTATTAAATTTGATGAGAGAGATTTGTTATAAAGCTAAAATAAATCTGTTGTATTTCATTCCAGGGTAGATTTGGTTCAATTTAAAAAGGTTTACTGAGCAATTAGATTTTGTCTTTCCAATAAGACTTTACTAGTTAGACACTTATCTCTGACTAGATATAAACATGCAAACCTATTTCCTGCTTTTGTATTTTTTATATGATGGTTAATTCTCTTCTAGAATATCACAGTAACTTCATTCATTAAATTAGATGTCCTCGGTAGCAAACCACTGAGACTCTTATCAGCGTTTTAACTCTTCCTTTTTATGATTCATCAATTTATTATTAAAAAAACATCTAGTAATTTAATTATTACTACTTTTATCAGAATGTAAAATTATCGTTATAACTTCATTTAAAGAGTTAAAATGATTAATTAGTATTTGACTAGCACACTCTTGAGGTTGCAGTAGAATAATATTGTTAATTAATTGCATTTATTTATTTCATATTTCTTACTGCTAATCATTCTATTTCTCAAAATTATCGATTGCTAACTATTGTTATTGTCCATTTCATGTAGGGGTGGTTGTTCATATTTAAAAATAAATGCCGTAAGTATAAATTTCAATATTTGAGTTGTTCTCTAGTTATTAAAGTGGCCGATAAATTTGAATTTGACATTGATTTAATCCCCTATTTATTGTGAACGAATTGTTAAATTATTGAGAGTTATTTAAATTACCCACCGCACTATTTTAATTATTTTATTGATAAGTTGTGATAATTGCATCATAATATGCTTAAATATTTTAATTTCTCATTTTAGTTGTGATTATGTTGTTTTCAAACCTTTTATTGCTATTTTATATATTTTTTGTCCCTAATTAAATTGATGCGGTTCAAATAATTAGAAAGATTAAATATTAATACTTAACTGTAATTTTAGCACTTAGCTATGTAATGTTCAATTAACCTACTTACATTGGTTAAATGATAATTTAAAAATTAGATCTTGAGTAAATTTTTCCTTTGAAAATGATTAATCAATATTTCCTTCAGCTTCGTAAGCATTTTATTGGTATTCAATCTCCTAATAAATTAATATTTAATGTGGCTCAATAAAAGTCATTAATATTTATAAGCCTTTTTAGATATTTTAGCTTACAGTTATTAATTTTAATAATCATTACAATTTTTAATTTATTTTGGAAAATTTAATCATAAAAATTACAATTGTTTTATGTGGTAGTAATATGTGCCAAAGTTGATGATAAAACAGACTCATTTAATATTCATTTAAAATTAGCTTGGCATGATAAAATCTAAGCCAAAATGCACATTAAAATAGTACCTTCAAGAGTAAACTCCAGTTAATTTTAAATATTCTCTATATTGAGCAGCATTTATTAGGCCAATCTAATTTGCCAACAACTTTATTTTTATTGATTTCGATGCATTTTAGTAATTTTTATCGTTTAGTTATTATTTCTGAAGTATTTTGCTAAATTATCTTCAAAATTTATTACAAGCTCTTTATTTATTTATTTTGTTATACTATTCATTTTAAGTTGGAGGATTTGAATTTTTGTTTCCTTTTCACGTCTATATTAGAGTAATCTATAAATTAAATATTACATTTAATCATCAGGGACATGGTCGGCAATATTGAAATCTCCATAACTCACATCTTATCTTAGTTTTTTTAAGTCTTAATTAATAATTTATGATTTAGATATTTGTAATCATGTAATCATCAGTTTTAAATGAAATTACTTTAAAAATGATATTTTAATATAAAATTAAAACGCTGTTATGATATAAGCTTTAATAAAATATAATCAATAAATGGCTTTATATAAGCTGTCAGTGATACCAGTCTAAAAAAAGATCGATATCTTAATACATACTTGTAATTATTTACTTTCAATTTGATTTGCAAGGGTTTCATTGTCTTTTTAATTATCACTTATTTGTTTTGTTTCTGAAATTAAGTGATCTCCCCTTAGTCTTGTAACATGATTTAAATTCAAAAAACTATTCCTTTATTGTTTGTTATAAATAAAGTGTCATGCTATTAAGCTGACCAGTTTTGAGAATTGCTGCTTAATTTCTTATTTCTATAGCTATTTTAATTAATATTTTTTTAAAAAAAACTCCTTGATATTTTTAGTATTTGTCTTATTGAGTTAATTTGATCTACAGTGATAATGTTTGCCACTGGGCTTCCATAGTGGTGAGCTCTTGTTTTCAAATTTTTAAATTCATTTCTTTTCATACCCTTGGGTTGTTTAATTTTCACATTTGTAGGTGAAGTAATCCTTTGAATTTTTATTTAAGAAATAAAACTCGGGCTTGTATGAAACTAGTTTGCTATATACCTCCCATTATTTTATTAAGAAATCTTAGAATTTCGTGAAAATCTTGTCTTTAATTGTTTTTAAAGATGATTCTTGACTTCTTAACAATTTTTAAAACCACCATGCTCAAGAAGTTACCGTTAATTTAAAGATTTTAGTTTCCTTGATTATTTGGCTGAAGTTTACTACTAAATAGTTGTTTACTTGACATTCTATAATGATCATCATACTACTTTAACTTATATTTTGTTTGAAATTATTAATAAATTGTGCAAACAATTGAAGTAAGGCCTGGCCTGCATTAGATATATTTGATTGAGGTTTAAGAGATATTGTTCATTAATGTAATTTAAACCTTTCTGTTACCCTATCCTACCCTTCACGTGAAATCGAAATATAAATCTTGGATTTTAATCGGTCCAATGTAAAGCATTGAAGTCTCTTTTGTTATTCTGGAAAATTAACTAGAATTAGAAAAGTTTTAAGCTTGCATAGAAGGCCTCAAGTATTTTATTTAATTTCGTGTACTTTTGGGTCACCTAGTTAAATGAGAGTAAAATTACAATAATCTGAATCCTTCTTGTTCTTAAATAATGATCTTTTAATAAATTTCTAGTTTTTATTCCCTATTAAATTGCCTTACTGCCGAAAGAAGGTCTAAAAATGATCTTCATTAAATTTTAGTTTTATTCAAGCCCACAATATTTTTAATTTAATTTTTTGATTGATTTGTGTAAGCTGAGAATTTTCTTTCTTTTTCTACTTCACTTTAAGAACCTAATAGTAATTTATTTCTACTTCATTAATGAACATTAGAGCTTAGTTGCATTTGCCATTTTTTAAACATAATTAAATTTTTTTTCATGAAGAGTTGAGGGAAAAACTAGCTTCCAAAGCTACACTTTAAGTATTTTTGTGCACTCTAGGATGCTTGTTTTTAGTACTCAAGGCAGATTCGCCCTATAAATATCATACTTACCTTGCAATTCATTTCTCTATACTTTAAGACTTTTTAATATATTCTGCATAGTGCTTCTAAAACTATATAGTTCACGAAAGTCATAAGAAATATTAAAATATTGGGATCATTTATTCTATAAGAAGGATCATTGAAGAAATTGCTATAGTCATTTGAATCATAGCTCTACATAATTGAGTCAATTTCTGTTTCTACTCTTTTATGATTCGCTTCAAAAAATTAAATATTTCGTGAAAAGATCTTATTTATTTATATTTTTTTTATTTTATATGCTTTTTATAGAAAGCAAATGTTAATCTAAATCTATTTAACTCTTTGCAGTCTCAATATTGCCTTATAAATCTTGATCTAAATAGTTCTCTACTGCTTATTTATATGTCGATGAGCTGAGATTTAAACTTTGCTTTTATGAATGAAGTTTGCTACTTTTAATTTATCGGCTTTGATAAGTTTATGCTCTTCTGTTTTCTCAAAATAATTTGTTCATTACCATACTCTAAAGTTCTAGTTAAATTTAGCTCGAATTTTATGATTGTTAAAGTTTATTGGAAGTTCTTTAATGTGGGATTTAGCTTAGTCTTGAAATGTGAAACATCAATCGAATTTTATGTAATTAACCATCTAAAGTTTCCTAAAAATCTCGAAAAGTTTGCAGTACAACTATTTTAATAAAGATGCTGTTAGCTTTAAATTCATACAAGTCAAGTAAGTTGTACTTTCCTTTAAATATTATTGCATATTCTAGCTTTAATATTAATTTTTTGTTAATATTTATATTTTATTTATTTTCTTCGCCTGACAACCTTTTAAATAATTGTCAGGCCCATTTTTTTAAAATGGTTTTAAGTATAATCAGTATCAATGATTTAAAATTTACTTTTTAGACTTTCAATATAATTGCTTTTCTTATTTTTCTATTTTTTACTATTAGTTTCCTTTTAAGTATTGTTAATTCCTTTTGCTTTTAGATAAAGTCCAAATGGCTTTTATAGGGTGCCTATTTGAATATCTTATATGATATTGATGGACCCTTAATATTTAATAGGGATACTTAGAACAATGTTCTAAATACTTTTCTATATCTCTTAATTACTTTTAGAACATAATATCTAAAATTACCTCGCCTGACAATTATTTTAAAGGTTGTCAGGCCAGATCATTATTTTGAAGATTTTCTGGATTCTTAACTTCAGCATCTTGGCATATTTCTTGGAATTCACAATTGCTGATTGGAAATATTTTAAGTTTTAAGAAAATTCGACTAGCTTCATCAGAAGCCATTAAGATGTATAATAATATGCACAAGAAAGACTTTGTTTAACTTGACTTTTATGAAATGTATTGATTTGCTTCAAAAATGATCCTGTTGATTTTAATTCTTTAGAGCTCTTTAAAAAATAAAATATTAATTCCATTCGAAAAAGGATTGGTATTAACTTTGACTCCCAAAGGTTTATGCAAAATAATCTGAAAAAAAATACTATTGTAGAAATTAAATTATAAATTGATAAGAATTCTCAATACAATGTCTGTAAGAAAAAGATTCATCTTCCTCATCATCGTAGTCGTCTTCATCGTCATTATCTTTTATTCTACGCTGCACCCCCCCTTTTAGTGTCGTCTGGCGAAACACCTATCGTCTAGTGGAACCTGTGGTCTTACCAAGTAGGATCAATAAAAAATAAATTAAAGATATTATTTTTGTAATTTATATTTTATGTAAGTGGAATGACTCCACAAGGGTCTGACTAGTAAGTTTACTTAATAATATATCAATTTTTCATTTTAATTTATCTGTTACTAATTTTAAATTATGATTGATTTGCTTACTTCCTAGTTGCTTCTATAAGTTAGTTAGCTTGCTAATTGTACACTATTTACTCATTCCTATTCGTATTTGTCCTCTCAATCATCAATAAGATTTAATTATGAGGATACTATCCGAAATTGATAACACTTTTAAACGACATTGCGAAAATACTCATTTCATCCTTATTATAGAGTTTCGCACATGGCCTTTATTCATAGTGATATTTAAATCATGGGCAAATTAGAACATTTGCTAATTGAGAGACTTATCTCATTTAAATTCATTTATTTTCATAATTCTGCTTATTATTTCTTAAAAATAACTAGCAATTTGAGATTTAAGGATTAAAGTCTTACCTTTGTGATTTTGCCTATTAAAATTTAATTATTTAGATTTATATAATCAATATTTATATATAGTATTTCTTATAATAAATTTGGTTGATATATTTTATTTTGTATAGTTGTACTCATGCAAAAGTGATGATTAAATGAGATGAATGTTTTTTCATGTATAGTGGCCCAATATTGAAGGAATATGTTTGGTTTTGGGATATATTTAAAATAAATTTAATTAATGATTAATTATTTTTAGTTAGATCTTTGATAAATGTCCGCAAAAAGAGGCTTTATTATGATCAACTGAAAGCCTTTAAAAAAGAGGCGGTTATTAGTAATAAATTTTTGTAAATTAATTACTCTTTCATATATATATTCTTTTAAAACATTGATTTGTGTTAATGATTTGCTATTGCCAAAATTAATTTATCTCTATGCACAAATTAGTAAAACACATATACTGATAATGTGATTTAGCTAGAAATAATAAAATTTCGCTTGATCGAAATGATACAAAATAATTCTAAAAGCAATCCGTCCTAAATTGCTGGTACTACAATGAATCTTTATTTGAATTTTAAATTCCTTTAAAGTTGATGACTTCTATTATCTTTTATATTAAATAAATGTAATTTAATTAACTCATTCAAGTATATTTCTGTAATCGTGATAAATAATATGAAAGACTAAATATGATAAAACTAAAAATTAAAATTTCTAATGGACATCAGGATACTGGTCACTCAATATAATTTGTAAGTTCCAAAAAGCCTACCCAACAAATTATATTTTAGCAATGCCTGTCATTGATTCAAGGAGTAATATTAACTGAACGGTTAAGAGATTTGAAATAAAAAGACAAAGGACATAGAAAGTTAGATCAGATGGTTCTAAATACGAAGGTCAATATTTTGAGGGTAAAGCTATTCTTAGAAAATATTTTTGTTTTAGACAACGCTAATACCTATTATTCATTTGTTAATGCAACAATTATTTTTAAAATTTCTCATTAATTTCATAAATATTAAACTGAGGGATGATGTTTTTAGTTACTGTTGATTAAATTCACTAGAGTAACTTTTGGAGTTTGATTTTATCTTAATAAACTTTATGTTTCATTTTAAGATTCTTATTTAACATTAGCTTTATCTCCAATTACAGTAATTATGTGAATAAGATATCTTTTTGAATTTAAAAAGTAGATACAATTATAAATTTTTTTTTCAAACAACGCTCAATTACTTTGTAATAAACACTAAAACAATATTGAATTAAAGAACTTTGAATTTATGAGCTTTTCATTTCTTTTTTGGCATGTTGGCAAAAAAGCATTTTGGATTGGTCTACACTGAAGAAGTTGTTAAGAATTCACATACATCATCAAAGATTAGATAATTTTTGAAGGCTGAGATTATGCGAGCCCGCTAAATAAATAAAATTCTAATCATAGCTTTTAAATCATTATATTCTTTCTTTATCATAGACTTCTTTGCATTGTTGATGATAATTTTATCTTGCAACACATGCTCAAATTTAAATCATGTAAGTGTTTATATAAACTATATTAGATATTTTAATTAAAGAACTGTTTTGGTCTCTCCTTATTTTTATAACGATTTGATGAAGAGGATAGCAGTCTAATTTAAATTATAGCTGGCAAAATCCGCTGTATGTAGGATTGTTTAGTTATATAACTTAAGTATTTTTGTCTTGTGATTCTTGTCAACTCTTAAGTGATACTTTATCGTGACAAATGTTAATATTAAATATAATTGTAAAAAAATTGGTCTCCTTCTTTCTTGTCTCTTAAATTACTAATGTTTTTTTTATATTTTTAAGTCAAAGAAATTTTGTAAATTATAATCTATATTGAAATAATATATAATAATAATAATAAGTTCGAATTATAATATATTTTTGTTAAAATAATAGTTTCTAAACATAATGGGCAATTCAATTATTAAATCAAGGCATCCTTCTACTATCAAATCGAGTATAAAGCAAACTTAGTAAGAAATTCAGCACTAATTAAATCCTTAATCGAGGGATAATTCGTCTCGGCCATTATAAGAGAACGATTATGACTTAAATAATCAACATCCAATGAGATATAGTCACATGGGAAGGGTGGTTCATGAATGTGTATTCAGATTCTACAAAGATTGGAAAACTTAAAGATTAATTGAATTTAAAAAGGATACAAAGCGGTACAGTTACAACGAGCATGCTTGGAGAAAGAGCATCTAAGAATTATGATTCTATAGATCGAAAAATGAATTGATGCTTTAAAGCAAATTAAAGTGGTGTAAGTAGAAGAATATGATTTAATTAGTTTTTTAATAGAGAGATAATAATGTTTAAACATAATATTTTAGAAGTGATTATCTGGTTAACGTCAGAATATAAGTTTGAATTATGTAATTAAAAATCGAGATGCATATTTTGTTTCCTAGACAAGTTAAAGGAGAGGCCAAAAGATAAAGAAAATAGATTTTTTTTCAAAATATATTATTTCAATAAACCTTTATAAAATATCAAGCTCTTAAAGAAATACTAAATTAGCGATATGGATATAAAAAATAGAATAAAGATAAGCAAAATCTTCAAAGCAAGATTATCACTATCTTAATTATATTTATTTTTAAATCTTCCTAATTGGAACAGTTAAAGTAATATCCACAAATTTTATTTCATTGCTCCCAATCAAAATCTAGCTAAATTTATTAAAAAGGCAACATGACTTACCAGATTATTTTATTCATAAAATAATAAATTTCATATGAGGAATATTTGTGCTGCTGTAAAGAAACTTGCTCTTGAATGGAATATCTGAGAGAGACCTTAAGTCTTATGACTTAATCATCGCTTTATATATGAGGCAAATAATTCAAGCTATAGCAGAGACAGCTTCAAAGTATTACTTGCTGGATTTTTTAGAAACAAGCTAATTATGAAATGAAATTTTAAAATTTGTCCGCACTTTAATTATAATCAATGGAGATCTCTACATTTTGATTATAAATGTGATTCATCTAAGTCATTAAGAAAAAATCAAGGCTTTAGATAATCTTATTAAAAATATGGTCCTGCTACTTTCTGACATTAAAATTGACAAAAGATTTTAGCTAAATATTTATTATAGAGAGTTCAAAGTTTTTTATATGGATGAAGTTGGATCAAGTGGTCAAGATCTAAATCTAGTAATCAAGGAAGATAAGCTTTAACAATAAAATTCTTAACCATACTTACAGATTATTATTAGGCTTTTGTAAAGTTTGAAATTTTAAATGATAATTTCTTAGAAACTTGACACCATATACTCAGCTTGAAAGACACAGGAAATAAATGGTTCTTGCAATTATGAAAAATAATTGGAAGAGTCTATTTTAAATGAATATTTATTAATATTTTGCAAAATATAAAATCACAAAATGGATGAAGAATTGTATAAACCATTTCCTTTATTCCAATCACTCTCATAAACATCTCCATCTTCATGCAAGAAATACTTTTAGTGGGGTCTTTAGTTCTGTTAGTGAAATAATTGTCTAAGGCTACTGCTAATGCACCAGGTGTCACTTTTATAAAAATTAAAATTAAAATAACTCAAATTTTAGTGAATGAATAGACGCTTTATCTTCACCGTTTTAAGTCATTGAAAAGTATTAACAATTATTCATTTTAAGTAAAAATATTTCACATTTTTTAATAAAAGGTAATAATTGTAAACAAAAATCATTTTACTCTAGTTGCTCTGAAATTTTAAGCATGAGGTAGAATTTAAAATTTTACAATAGAAGGAGGTCTATGGACCTACAAATAACATAATTATCCCTTAAATAAGCCAAGTTTAAACTTTAAAACATTTGTCAACATTTGTTTATTTTTAGAATTATAGCTACTTTATTTTTTTTGCAGTTTGGGCGACATAATATGCAGAGATGTAAAAATAGTACTTTTTTATTAAAAGATACATGCATGAAGCATTAAATCATAAAATGAGAGAGTTTTTCAATAGTAAGATAGATGCTAGTGTCAATGTAAAGCTTAAATAACTTTAATTTATTTATTTTTCTTGCATGTTAGCCTCTGGAAATCAATTATAATCATATCCAGAGTCACTTGAACATCAAATCCTTGAACTTTCAGATTAGGATATTTAGAATCTATATAATTCATTACTACAATAAGAAAAATTTGTGCCTTTGTTATACATAAATCTTATCACTTAAAGAATTCTTTCAAGAACTTAACATACCATCCTGACAGGACAGCCAAGTTCATCTGGTGATACAAACATGAGAGTACCTAACGCTAATTCAGAAACTTATGATCACTTAAATGAAAGATAAATTGAAACTACCTTGGACTTTGAAAATTTTATATTCTAATAGGATTTATTCTTGCTTAATAAAGCATTAATATTATTTATCAAATTATAGAAGCTATTATTGTTTAGTTATTACTGTTAAGGTTGAATTTGTTTATAGTAAATGAAAATTTATATGAAATACAGATATAGACATATAAATAGAAATTTGTATTTAAAAACATTAAGCATTTAAGCATAAATTGCAATATAAAGGGAACCTATTCAGCGATATCTATAGATGCTTACTATAAAAAGCTGCAAGATATTTTTGCAAGCTTAGTTCAGCTTAGGGTATTAAGAATTCTGATCTGAGACAAAAGTGGTTCGAGGCGATTTTTTTTTACTTATGAAAATCCTAAGCTACCCTAAGCTGAACTAAGCTTGCAAAAATATCTTGCAGCTTTTTATAGTAAGCATCTATAGATATCGCTGAATAGGTTCCCTTTATAATGCTATTTATGCCTAAATGCTTAATGTTTTTAAATACAAATTTCTATTTATAAGTCTATATCTGTATTTCATATAAATTTTCATTTACTATAAACAAATTCAACCTTAACAGTAATAACTAAACAATAAAAAAAGTACATCTAAAAAGCAGTTTCGTCTTCGTCATCCTCTTCATCATCGTCATCATCAATAAAATTTTTGCCTCTATATTCCCCTCTCTGTGTGACTTTGTGAACCACATGTCCTTTGACACCTCTAGTCTTACCAGGCAGGACCATTAAAAAAATAAATTTAAAAATATCTTTTTTGTAATTTCCATTTTATTTGAGTAAACAGCTCTCTTCCGCGTCTGATCATTTTTATTTTTGATTATTTTACTAATTTATTATTTAATATAATTCACTTTTCAAAAAAAAACGTAATTTTATAAAAGGTTATTCAGTTTTTTTTCAAGAATGTTCTTAAAATTCTCAGTCAAAACTAAATTGATTAAGAATGAATATTACGAAATTAAAATAAAAATTTACAGATTTATACAAAGATGATAGATAATCAATTTATTACTAATAATAGGTAATAAAGTTTATAGTCTAATTTATATATGAAAAGAGAAAGCTCAAATAGCCTTGTCTCATCAGATGAATACTGCAAAACCAGCATTTCCCATAAAATTGAAAGTTATTCGTCTGTAAAAAATAGTGTTAATAGCAAGAATCCGCTGATTTCACAGAAAGATAATCCTAAATACTATACAATTTCAAGAATCCTTCCTTTTTGGAATAGGAATAGTAATAAATTCAGAAATGTTTTAATTTCTTAATACACTTAACATTATTTTTAAAATAATTGAATTTCTCAAAATTAATATAGCTTTATTTTACAAAGTAATATCATTTTGATAGTTAAAATAAATCTCTTAACGCAAATTTTATAAAAATAAATGTTTCTCATTTTAACTATAAGTTTGAATCATGCCAAATTGTGCCCAAATATATTGATTCTCAAGAGTTTTCGATAAATCTATTGCTCCACTTTATTGATAATAAGTCGACAGCCATTTACCCCAGCAATTTCTCAAGCTCAGAGAAGTATCATCAAAATGGTAGCGGCCAAGCAGAGGAATTAGAGCTGCTGGTTCGTCTTCTTGTTACTTTTAATGAAGAGGCGAATAATAAATCAAAATTATCACCAATTAAATTAAACGGAATCGATTTGGTTGTTAGACATCAGTTCATTAAAATAACTATTTCAAATATTATTTTTAATTTAATTTGTCTTTAGCTCAACAATTTGAATTTAATCGAAGAGCTAGCAGATGAATTAAGATTAGTTTCTTAAATTAGCAAGATTTATCACGATTTACAAATGCTAATAAAGATACCACATATCAATTATATAAAATAATGACATCGGTTCTCCCATATTAACGCAAGTTAAATCAAATGCTATCAACATCTGTTTACTTTTTAGGGATTGGGAGGTATTATCAATAAGAATTTTGTTTATACTAAGAGTAAATTTAGAGAAATAATAACATAGGTCATTTGACATTGAAAAAATAATTAAATATTCGTTCATAATTTTAGCATCCCTCAACATCCCTCATTTATTAGAGTCTAATATAAAATATAATAAAATTTGAATTGCATTCATATATCTTTTAGTATAATAATGATGTTTCTCAGATGTTCGAGTTTGATTCAAATGACGCTAGCTAATAGAACAACTTTTTTATTAATATTAAACCTCAGTTTTTATTGCAAGAGATATCCTAAATAGCTGTTCTTGTTAGATTCGATGAACTAAATAAAATGTTGCTATATTAATAAATGAAAACATTTCCAACTAAGATCAAGTTGAGCTCAATTCATTGACCTCAGAGGAGTAATGCAATAGCTTTGCCAATAAATTTGTATAATTTATAGAGAAATTATTAAAATTATCTTTAATTTTTAATTAATAATTTGCATTATTAATTTGACTTGAAGAGATACTCCATTTTTTGTAAATAAAAGATCGGTATAATAAAAATAATATTTTGAGAACGGCCTCATAATATCCCTATTAAACTCAGATATTAACTTGGGGAAATATTATAGAGTTAGAGGGGGAAATTTCAGCTAGGCACCAGAAGAGAAAAGCTAATATGAATTTAATGATTAATTTAGTAATAAAAGTAAAATTTTCTGATCTGAGCCCTATATTTAGAAAGTAAAAATGTATTTTGTTCAGTTATTGAAGAGGGCCAATAATATATAAATATAATGATTCTGCGAATTCTATACCTTGTAAAAATACATCTTAGAGTAAGTTTAAAAGCTAAATTAAATAATTTTATTAGGCTGTTCACTTTGATCATGGATATAGTGGATATAATAATAAAAACATTAGATATCTCAATAGAGTATTTTAACTTACAGGATATAAACAATTTAATCTCTTAGTTTAAAATTTAATTGCTATTATACATTATCTTTTTAAACACTCTATTTTAGTTATTAATTAAATAATTGAAGCTTAAATTGATTTAGGCACTACAAGATTTATAAACATATTGTGAGCTTATTATATAGACTTATCTTTCATAAGAGTAAATAAAATTACTTGCATTTAATAGTGATCAAAAGTTGTGATATGATTTATTTGAAAATATAATCTAATTTAGCTTATTGAATTTATAATGAACGAATAAGATTAAGTAAAAATTAAAAGAGTTATTAACAAATATTCATTATTTATAATTTAAACCATATTAAAGCTTTATTCAAATTTACACTTTTATAATAACTTAGAAATGATAAGCCTATTTTAATTGGATAAAAAAGAATAATATGAAAAATATTACTACAAGTATTAAATTATGAAAACAAAAAATATTTTTTTAATTTGTTCATTTATATGAACAAAGTATTAAAAAATGTCAGTCTAATTTTAGCAATCTATTAATTTGTATTGAATTTTCACACAATCCATTAAATATGAAAAAAAATAATTATTAAGACTGAGCTTATTTTTATATTTTTTTTTCTCTCTACAAAATACTTGAGTTTTCTGTAAGTGCGTTTCACAAACCCTGGATATAATTTCTGATCTGAAAATTTTATAAAGTTTTATCATCACAAAAGAAAATATGAAACTGAACCATTATGGAAGCATATAAATTAAAGATATTTCTTTCTTAATTGCTACACAGCCGTATTCTTGAGGAAATAATAGTAATTAAAATTGACTAGAATCGAATTGATCAGAATCATCCATCATCTATAATCGTAATTCCCTTTCATGGATCTTTAAATTATTCTTTTATTAACCATGTTTAAGACTACTATCATATTCATTAATGAGGTGAAAGCTAACAGCTCAACAAATCTGAATGGCCAGGCTTCTCGCAATCGCTAGAGCTTAATCAACGATAACTAGATGGAATCTAAAAAATTATAGGAAATCGAGTATAAAAGTAGCAATAATATTAAAAAATAATACCTATTGATAAAATATTATGATATCAAGTTCAATCTATATGGAATTCAACATTTGGGATTTTCCTATTACCTTTATAGCTTAAGGTGCATCTATTTTTATAATTCTTTTTAAAATTAGGCAAAATCATTATTATCGGCTTATTTAAAATTTTTAAATTAATTTGATTTCAATATCCTATAAATATTATACTTTAATAATGTTTATTGGAGTTAATCCTAATAATAGATTGATGACATGTTGATCCACTGTTGAGTCCTATATGAGTAATTAATTTGATGACCAAGCATTTGCAATAATGCCTAGTTTGTTGATTGTGTTTGTATGTATATAACAAATAACATCTAAGCATCATTAATATATATTCTTTACCTATAAATATTATTATCACTAAATTAAGGACTATTAGCAATAATAAGGATTTCAAAGCTATAAACAATAACGCATTATTTAGGGGAGCAGTTCATATTAGCATCTTAATCATTGCTTTTTTATAAATAATCCAAAAGTATTAATTAGTACTTTATTGTAATGACATATAAAAATTAAAATTTCCAAAATTAAAAATGCTTATAAATTGATTAATTTTTTATAAATTGTATGCTATAATTTGAATAAAATCTGAATACAGTTTCTTAATTGTAATAATAAATATTTGCAATTATATATGTGATTTGAATTATTAATTCAATTAAAATTAAGGTTTTACCAAAATTGAATGGCGTTCTTAACTAAAATAATTACAACTATATATTCGGTTGTTAATTACATTTAATTATACATATCCGAAACTTGCTTTGAAAATTCTTTTAAATTATTATAAAGTTATTTTCATGTTTTTCTAACTATTAAAATAAGAACAAAAATAAAAATTGAAAACTAATCAATATTTATAATCATTTATTAAGTTTTAGAATTGGTGATTCATCTAGGAATTACATGAACAGCCTTATCAAACAAAAATTTTGTGTGATATTATCTATTAAGACTTTCTTTAGATAGTACTCTTTCATTAAATAAATTACTTTCCAAGTTTGATATTATTTAAATATAGGAAGCTTCTCAAATATGTTATTGCATTTTATTTGCTTTAATACAGAAGTGAAATTAATTATGAAGCAACTCTCATATAATTTTTACAATGAGATGAAAAATAATATTGATGATCATTTTAATTTGAGCTAGTTTCGTTCTTCTTTTTTTTTCGTTTGTTAAATTAAAATAGAAACTTATGTAAAATATTTCTATTAAAGAAATTGATGCTTTCCATATTTGAAGAGCCTAGTATATTTAAGTAAGTTACTTTTACGCATAATAATTTTATTAAATGAGATTTGAGCAAAGTGAATATTTTATATTTATTATTTTTAAAGTGATATGATAAATAATTTTTATCAATAATAGGTGAGGGGGTATCAAATCTTTAATAATTGATTAAAAAACTAGAGTGATTATATTTTAAGTCAATAAATAAGAATTAATCATAATCCAGCAGCATTACATAAAACATTTTTACTTTTATATGAAGCAAATGCATTATTGAATTCTAAAAAAATTAGATTAATAAGATACCAATTATCTTGGCTGAAATAAATAAGCAAAATACCTCCTAAGTTTAATTATTATAAGATCACCCCCCTCTTCTTAAAAACAGGAATTAAAATGGAAATGGCTATTCATTTATAAATTTATTTTTATATAATTTCATTATATAAAACAAATAATTCGCTAATCCGGAAATGATGATGAAGTTATTGCTAAATTAAAAGTTAAAACATAACTGAGGACACTCAGATGATATTTCAGAACAATCTCCGTTTTTTAAGAGCTTGAATAATGATTAATAAATTTTAAAAAAATCTAATCTAAGAAGACAAGCAGCTTAAGAATCTTGGAAATCCTCAGTTAATAATATATAACTCGAAGAAAATTTTCAAAGATATCATAAAAATTTATTTTAATTAATTTAGGCTTTTAGAACTTATGGAGGTTCACAGCTTCTATAAAATAGCCGAGCTAATCTTCCACTTTGATCATCGACTTAATTAAGTCAAGGCTATCTTGACCATGCTCAATGAGACTTGAGTCGAGAGCGAGCTTTGCCTAATTAGTGGTACGGAAATAGCATTTGGAGATGCTGATGATATACTTCTCAAATAGATCTGTTTCCTTAGAGCAAGTCCAGTTTTATCTTTTCTAGATTGCTCTTTCCAGAGTGAGAATTCATCGCCCTTAAATTCAGCAGGAGGTAGCGAGTTCAATTGAATCACTGAGACCAATCTTGTCTATGAAGAATCTTAGAGGAATGGCGAATTAAGCATTGGTCTTACCGTCCATGACTGAGTTGTGCATTCTCTTTCCTGCTGGGTTTCTTAGAACAAGTGAACTCATAACATTGGATAATATTTTCTTTACTTTATTTATTTATTAAATTACAAAGATATTATTTATTTTTAAATTAACAATATAAAATCTTTTTTTATCAATAAATTTACATGTTTAATAGCAAAATAAAACCACATTAAACGTAAAATCCTTTTGATACTGTTAATTTAGAAATGAAAATGCATGCATTGAAAATTGATATATAAAAGGTAATAATAAGAATAAAGGTTGTACCTCCTGAAATATTATCTTATCTCAAAGTTATTTAACCTTAAATTTGGTTATAGAATATGAAACTAAAAAGGTTTCTATTACTAACTTTTAAATTAACAATGATAAATATAATTAATTAGAGAAAATATTGAATTATAATTATTGATAATTGAATGAAATTTGTCTAAATTTGATTAACGATAGAGAAAATGAAATAAACTGGATTTCATCTTTGTCATTTGATGGGATAAAATGCTAAATCTAGCAGTAAAAGAAAAGTATATTTCAATATAAATTTCCTGAATGAAAGTAAAACCTATATAATTTTGATAACGTTTACTAACATTGATTTAATTATTGAAAAACTCATTTCTTCCAATCAAATACACTTTAGTGTTTATGATATTATTTACTATATAACGATTATTATGTTGACAATATTGAATATAGTTCAGTAGTAGTTTTTAATCTTAGCTATCTTTTCACCCGAAAGATCTGGGAAGGCAGTTCTGAATCCGGATTCAGCATGATGACTCTCATGAGGAAGTATGTGGAACTAGCTTTTGTAGGCTTTGAGTTAAACTTTATCTATATGTCACTCAATTATTTATAGCTTAGACGATGAAGTTAACGAGATGCTTTGGCTTCTGGAACTTCTAGAGGTTCTCAACCGTCAATAGCGTAGCCGAGTCCGTCCTCCACTTGGATCGTCAACTTAATCAGGTCAAGGCTGTAAAAACAAAAACATGAAATTTTAACAATTGAATTAATTGAAGAAAACTCTTAAATTAAATAAAGATGATGATCAAAAATATTTCGAAATTAATTCTGAAAATTCTTTTGTCTAAACTCTAGTTGGTACAATGCATAAAATTTGATTAGCCATGTATATTTATTTTATATAAAATTAGCATGCAGAAATATAAACCGAATGTTAGGAATGTTATAGCAGTCAGGTTATGACTTTAATAATATTTTAATTTGCTATTATTCTTAAATTCATTTGAACTTTTGATAAATTGCAATATTTTAATATTTATAATAGGTATATAGAGTGAAAAATAAGCTTAATGAGCTCAATTGTGAGGACATTAATCATGAGTGATATATAAACTGTCAAATTCATCATATAGAATAAGTAAAGAGTGTAATTTTTGACCTTGTACTGTACAATCTTATGCAGTTAGCAATCAATATTAGATTATATTTTTAAATTATCTGAATTAATTCAATAATTCAATAATAATATTTTAAAGTTTTTAATTATAAGTACAATTTTTCATTAATATTACTAAAATTTATATCATCATATATTTATAGTTTAAAATAATTGTTAAATATGCACCTTAGAAATAAGTTTGCGATTTATAAATATATGATAAAATCATAACTGAAATTCAAATTATAGTTAGAGCTTAATTAATATTTATATATAAATCAGGAACAACACACAAATTTTATTTAAATTTAATTTTACCCATTCAAAATCAGTGATTACCCAGCATAAGCACACAACAATTATAACCTCACAATGATAGCATCTAAGCAGTTGTAATTAATCACATTTATCACAAATCTTAAACACAAATATTGTAGGTAGTTAATTTTCCGCATTTATCACATAGCAATAGAATTATTTTCCCCCGTAGGTAAAATTACTTTTAAAATATTTAATTCAACCTGAGAGCTGTGATACTTAAATAAAATGCAATTTAACTCATTGCTAAGTACCAGTTTTAATCCTGATTCTCTTGGAGACTCATCCACAGTGCAATCTAAGTCTATAATTTTAAAAGCGTAATGCAGATATAATTATTTATGCAATATTTATACTGATTCATAGTTGTTATGGGGCGAATAAACTTTTGAATTAAGTATTAATTTTAAACTAAGTTAATAGTCACCTTGCCTGATGAACACAACAAAATTCAAATGAGGGAGTAGCTGCACATTTCAATAAAGAGTTATTAACATTTGATATATGCCATATTAGTCAGAAATCTTAGGAAGAAAAACAGTTAAAATAACTACATAAAAAATCATATGCTAAAATCTAAATTTTAATAGTTGAAAATGATAACAAGATCTAATGAGTAAAAAAATCGGACACATTTCTCATTTTGTTTATTATTTTTACTTAATTTACAAAATATTCTATGCAATTTTTGTTTTTAAAAAAAGTAATTTATATAATAAAAATTATAGTTATAGCCTGAATAATCTTAAATAAAAATATAATAGAGAGAAAGAGAGATGATTCGGATGCAATAAAGTAATTCTATTAATTCTCATAATTTTGTTGATCTAATTTATTGTATAAAGTATTTATAATTTAATGTTCATTCATTAAAATGAAAATAAAATAAACAAAGTAAATACTAAGAAAAATATTAGATATAAATTATAACAAAAATCAAGTAACGACTACGAAATGATGTTATTTTTATATTGACTATTAATTTATTAATTAGACAATTTAATAAATTTATTTAATTATATCTTGGTAGATGTTCATATAACTAAATTCTATTTATTAAAATAAATATTTGTAATTAAAAAGTAAATTTTGTAATATAATAAAATCAATTAAATAGTATTTGGCGCTAATTTAATCAAAAAATAATAATAAATGTTAACTAAGGTACTGTGTATTTGCCTATAGACTTTTGGATTTTAGATTAAATTAAAAATTTGAATTTATAAAAAAGCTATATTGATATGAATCAGTTATTGACTTTAATTGTTAAAATATTTATAAATAATTATATTTTTAATTTTATATTTATAAAAATCCATGATCTTAAATTTTTCTTTTATAGAGCTTTTGAAGGTATATCATATACTTTTACTTCTTCAATTTATTAATAAAAGATTAATAAAAAACAATAAATATTTAAATATAAATAAATATCACTATATAAGATTAAGATCATTAATAATCATTGCAATACTCTTAGAGAGATAAAATGTTGGGATCTTGTTCCACCACACTGCATTCAATATATATTTAATATTTCTTAATTAAACTCTCTAATTCAAAATGGAATTAAACCTAGTCCAAAATGATTTAGAAAGTGATCATTATTTATATTTCAGCTTTGTTCTGTCCATTCATATGATTAAATAATTGATAAGAGGTACCCTAAAAATCTAAAGGATTTATGCACAACTTCTTAAGGAATTTAAAATGTTTGTAGAAAATAAAATTGGGAAACTTACAATTTTAACAAGCTAACAATCTTTCCATGTTTAGCTATAATTATTTAAAAATAGTTTAGAGCTCGAGAGACAATATCTCAATATTCTTATGATCTCAACATCTTGTCTCTCAAGCAATTTTATAAGATTTATTTTTTACAACTATAACTTTCACTACTGTCAAAATTATCAATAAATTAATCTCTAAAAATTTCATATGTTATATATTGTAAAGCATTAAATAATTATAATATATTCTTATAATTAAATAGAAAGCTTAATACATCTAATCAAAATATTAAAAGATTTAAAATAAAATTTAGCAAGTTTCCTATTATTTTACAAAATAGTGTATGGTTATTTTAATCTATATTACTAATCGAATATATCTAGCAAAAATATATAATGATTCATATTCTAATAAAAACTTTATGTAAAGACGACTGTTGAAGTTTAAGAAATTTAATAAACTATCTTCAATAAACATTGATCTCTTATACTTTTTGTATTAGTTAATTGAAAATTATTAATTATATTGAATTTAAGTATATGTAATTATGCTTATTTTAAAATTTGAATTTAAGAATTCATTTAATTTAAAATGTGGAATGGCAATTGATTTTAAATAATTTATAATTGACATTGATAAAGCTATAACTAAACTATAGATACTTAGTTAATGTATGAATCATCAATTATTTTCGAATTATTGTAGAAAAGCATTGAAATATTATTATTTTAACTAAATGAATTATTAAGAATGAATAAAATATTTTTGAGTAAAAATCCAATAACTCTTAATTTTATGTTTTGTGTGTTTATTTGGTCAATTTGCAAAAATGCGAAATAGAATTTAGAGGTTTACTGGTTTTATATATTATAAGAGATATTTAGATTTACAACTTAAGCTTAGAAACGGAACAAGTATAAATATAGGCAAGGCCAAACCAGTGAGTGCTTAATTATCCAGCAAAATCGAATTTCTAATTCAAGAGTACCTTAACTGTTAGGTATCCCAATTCGCTAACAATTTAGCATTTCAATACTGGTACTAAATATCAATCTTTAAGAAAATAAAAGCTCTTTTTGTAGCAAATCGATTATCTCTGCGACTCTAGGTACTGGGCAAATTTTACACTTGCTAGAGAGCTGTAATATTTCATCGCAATATTCTGGATGCATCTCTCCGTAGACTATTGCTAATATTTATAGAAGAAATCGTATTACTTTCAAGACTGTCAACAGAGTGAAGAGAGTGATTGATTTTCAGTGTCATTTTATCGTAATAATTTAAACTATATTTAATAATGAATGCAGAAAGTTGTTTCTAATAACATCCAGTTATTGTAGGGATACATTCGAATTAGGGAAATAAATTAAATTAATATTTATAATAAATCAAAATAGTGGCAGTTAAAGTATATCAAATTTAACTTTCTTGGGCTTGTTTGATAGAGAATTCAAAACTAGCTGGACTTTGTTATTGGCGGTACTATATTATCGCATCGTAGCAGCGAGTTAACTTAACTTTAATTAGATGCCTCTAAATTCAGTAAATTATGCCCTCCAATTAAAGACGAGTTAACTCTCTCTAGGGATGAGATAAAATTGTACAGCCATGAGTAAAGTCCAGCTAATTTTGAATTCTCTATCGAATGAGCCCAAGATCTTCAAATTTGGCCAACTTTAACTGACACTATTTTGATTTATTATAAATATTAATTTAATTAATTTCCCCAATTCGAATGTATTCCTTCAATAATATACTTTGATGAGCACTGTTTACGTTCAATATTTTCATTAATATGTTCTGGTACAAATAATTTGTTAATATAGAAGTCTATATCTAAAAAGTAAAATTTGTCAGTAGTGCAATTATAGGTGTTACTAATGAAGATGCAGATTTAGAAAGCTATGCTATTGATCCTCGCATTATTAAAAGAGAGCAGTACATCGATTTCTTACTTTAGCAAACAGATAAATATAACGAGTAAGATATTATCCTATTTGGTTATAACATTTCATCACTAAGAAGTCTAAGAAAGCTTATGAAGAGTTAAACAAAACTTCTATGAATAACGTTCCAAGCAGCCTTCAATTTTTTAATGGGATAAAAATCAACTGGATTTAAATCAAAACTACTACAAGAAACTATTATTGTCTCACCTAAAGCATGACTTTAATATCTATAAAGTTGATTTGCCAAAAGAAGATTTGCAAGAGAGTGAATAAAGATGAGATAACAGTTTGCAGAGAAATAAGATGAAGTCTTATAATTAATTGTTAGACTTAAATTAATAAAGAACTTTACATTTTAAATAAACTCTTAAAATGATTCGGATTCTCTTTCTTTTCTTCCTCTGGCTCTTAATTAGGACACATGTTTCTTCTCTTAGAGCCAGGACAAGTGTCATTGTTCATTCTTCTAATTTGTAAATCTTTTTATTAAGTTTCTTGCTCATTTAATGACTTTCTTTCACGGACACATTTGCATTATCATTAATAAGAATAACATCAGTTCCAGATTTAATAAATTAATTATAAATCATTGCTTTTAGAGATATAATGATGCTTCTTAAGCTATTAAAATCAAGTCTCGCTTACAATATACCTTGCTTCTTTTAAATCTTCTAGAAAAGGAGTATCTTTTATTGTGAGCATTTCATTGATTTCTCTAAGATAACATTCACTCAGAATATTAAGAACCCCACGAATAAACTCCTTCCTAGAAGCTTGTTTAAGACAGTTGTTTCTTGGTTGAAACGTAAACTCCAAACTCTTCATCTTTCAGAGCATCCTTAAAGAGGTTTATGTTAGATGACTCTGAGTAGTTTGGTGTTTTTAAAAGCTTTCTTCTCGTCACAGAGTATAGCTTTTAAGAAAGATATTTTTACAACTTTCAAAGTTAAAAAAAATAAACCAATTACATTTTGCATTAAACTATGCTTGATATTCTTAAATTGTAGAGTGAAGTATCGATAGAGATCTTCTTTGGTTTTAAAACTTGAGATAATTTGTTGAGCTTCAACAATTTTCATTGCAACACTCATAGTTTCTCAATAAATGAAGTTCATATTATAATTAATAGACTTCTTAATAATATTGTTTAAAATCATACCATTAAATATGAACATCTTTATGGAAATCAACCCATAAAGATATGTGGAGATATCTTGTATTAGTTCTTCACAAACTTTAGAGATATAGCTATATAATAGTACTAAATTGGTTTAAATTTAATTATTACTTACTGTAATCGTTTATTTTGTAATTTATTCTTATGTTACCTTATTTTGAAATGAAGATTTTAATGGTAATTTCCAATTTGGCAAGAAATTTATTTGGTCAAAACCAGTAATAATCTATGTTTTAATATGGTCTCACAAAATTGAATCCAACCATTATTTTTGTAGTGGCAACTCCTACATATAATAACTTAAGCTAAAACTAATTATATGAGCTTTGTAATAGAAATGCAAATTTGAATTTAAATATGGCGGATAACTTAAATCGTAAAACACTATCACTAGGAACTGCATAAATATAGCTCTACTTTGGATTTGCTAATAAGCCGAAGTAATCTACATTGTAAGGGAGACAGAGTTAAGCGCTCTAGAGTTAGAAACAAATGTATTTATTATTGAAGTATAAAACAAGAAATAGATAATGAGATAAGAGTTTAGAAATAAATTGTTAATGTTAAAAAAAATAAAGAAAAATAACCGACTGAATAGTTATAAACTTTTAAATGGCAAAGAGACTTATTGTAACGACTAAGGGTGTCAAAGAGCTTTATGAACTCGGTTATGTTTAAAGAGAATTGAAGACTGGAATAATATTTTTAATCTTTACCATTTAGAAATAGAATTAATGATTTCATAGAGCAATAAGATGAGAAATAGTGACCTTAGCTAAGATGATTTTCATCACAGGATATTTCTCAATAAGAAAGAAGTCGTTGAATGATTAAGTTTAGTTAGATGATTAAGCGGTAGCTGCTATTAAACTTGAGTAAACATAGGAAGTTTATCCTACTTTGGTATCAATCATATAAATTAATCAATAAATCAAGCTAAAAAGAAAATGAAGTAAGAAATATAAGCTAAGAAATTGAAATGATAGTATATGAAATATTTGCGAGAGCACCAACTAATCCTAGTAAATTATTGCATAGTTGTCCTTGCACACTTCATTAGAAAGCAAGGTTAAAGAGATAGTCAAAAGATAAGTAAATAATAAAAATTTATTTAAATAATATTAATATCACATAAAATTGGGGATTGATTAAGAACCCAATAAGACCCCATTTATACCCTAAAATATTAATACACTAAAACATTTTACTTAAGAAATTTTGGGGCTTTTAATATCATCAATGTAAGCCATTAATTTTACTATTAAATTTTTATTTGACTCTAGGATTATCAATCCATTTAAATAATTATGTTTATATCATTATTTTTACATTTCGTTGATTATTTTTGCCTAAATGCTGGTGCCTTTACAATGATTTAATCGCATTTAAGAAGTTTCTGAAAGTATTGATGCAAAATAAGTTTTTAATAATTACATCATCATTATTTTCTTTGGTCAAATGTAATGATATTTCATGTTTTTTTTTTAATATTAAAATTTGAATTTTGATTGTTTATTATGCCTTTGAGCTGCTTATTATTTTGTCTATATTAATTATCTGAATTCTTATTTTTATAGTTAACCATTGCATCTACCGCATTAATTTAATTAAATTAAAATAAAGTTTATCTCGGTTGATTTATTCTTTGAATTAAATTGAAGTTAAAGTTAATTAATCATTTTTTTAAATATTTTATAGTACCGTAATAAATTAGCCATTATAAAGTTTTAACCTGAAAATAGTGGCAATTAATCTCTCTTCTTCAGTTAGTACCTCATTAATTTTCAAATATTTTTTAGCCAAGTTTTTCGAAATATTCTTTCTATTTCGCTTTTCTAATTCTAATTCTAATTCTCTTATATACTACTAAGGAGTAGTCTTAAGTTTTGTTTGTGAAAGTTTATATATATTTTTAATATTAATTCACGAGTAAATTCTTCTTTCATTTGAAAATACAAATTTATAGAAATAAGTACAGTATAAAATTCAATAAATAAATGGTATGATGGAATTTTAAATAATTAAAAGTAATATTTAATTTCTAAAAGTTGAAATGATCGATCATTGTATAACACGATAATGAAACTTAAAAGAATTAAATAGAAAATTAATGACTTACTTTAAAAGATTTTGAAAAAGATTCAGAACAATTTTTTATAATAGTAAATAGACTTTATTCTTAAATTTAAGTACAGTAATAAAATTTAGGAGAGGTTTAATGTAAAAGAAAATTATTGATATTGAGTTTAATTATTAATATATTTCAAATTAATTATAATTTTAATTAAAATTCTTAAAGATTTTAAATATATTTATGAAATAAAAATATTAATTATTCTTTTAAAGACTGTTAATGCATAGTGTCATTAATTATTATTTCTCAATAATTATGTCAAAATTATTTAAAGATTAGAATTATTAAATATCCTTGATAAGAATTTAAATACTAAAAATAAAATTAAAAAAAAATCTAAGAAATTTACATTAATTTTAATATTTTAGAAAAATATTATAAAAGAAATTCTCAAAATATAAGAAATCTAAACATTCTAATTTTAATTCATAGGATTAAGGTTTCCTTAAATACATTTACATATTTTAATTTTACTCCAAAAATAAAATCCTTAAAATTAATATATGCACCACATAGATGCTCTATTTTTAGGGAATTCAAGTTTATTATTTTGATAACAAAAACTATAGATCTGCAAAAATTTATAAAATATCTTGTTAATACTATTTCTAATTAGTTAAAATAGCGCGAAAGCTTCTAAACTGTTAATATCTTAAATTTATCCTAATCAACAGATAGTGAAATTTATATTATTTCTTTTCATTTATTTAATGTTACTTAGATTAACATTAAATGAAAATAAGTATCGATTAAAATTAAATTAATTCTCTATTATTAAATTAGATTGAAACTTGCTCTGAGGGTAAAATGATATACTTCCTCAACAAGACAATCTAGAAGAATCCTGACCTTATGGAGTGTCTCTACTTCATAAAAAAATTGCCCTTACACTCACTCAAACAGATAGTGTAGGGACTATACTAAGCTTATTTAGCAGGATTCGATAAAATCTCAAGAGGCTACAAAATTATTTAACTTAACCATTTCAACCAAATATTGAAACAGAGCTCCATACTGAGACAAAAAATCTTACTCAAACTACAACATACCACATTCAAGACTACATACTAATATAAACACTAGTTCAACATGGAACTTATCTTAAATCCAGATGTACCAGAGTCAAATGAGGTTATTTATATAAACAAGAACTTCAACTCACACTAATACAATCAATCTTTACTGCCATAACGCTCTCATTTACCAATCCAACTAATATTAAACACGTGTTTAAAATTAAAGAGTGGCACTTAAGATTAGTATTAAATACCTCCCACATAGCAAATGTCATTAAGCTACCAATCAACTAAGCACAGACTTAGTAAAATTAAAACTCATGGAGGCTTTCCAAAAAGTTAAATTCAAAGATGTCTCATTCATAGAGGCTGGTACAAAATCAAATAAGTAAGATACAAAAATGTCCCAACAATCCGCCCAAGCTCACTCCTAAGATACACAAATGGAAGACGAGTTTGAAATCATTCAAAAAAGACCTAACCCCCACCCAAAAAACGACCTCTCAAAATCAAGTGCGTAACTAGCGTAACCAAGAAATTTATTTAATGACACAGTCACTTAAACCAATGACACATTTACTATTTAATAATAAAACAAATTACATTAATCTATTAAAGATTTAAAAATTAAATATGGAGGCCAAAGATATTAAGGGACTAGTCTCAGGTAAAAATTGGACGGAACTCGAAGTCAACAACCTTGCCAAAATCGCCTAAATTGCTCTACCCACTAATACTTATTAAGATTTAGACTTAGATCAACAATAAGATTGGCAGGCCTTTGGACAAAGCCTTACAAAAGACGTTCTAAAAATTCCAATCATCTACTAAAGTCTCAAATGCTGGAGTAGAATAGACAAAACAAAAATTTTCATAGTCATGGAGAATTAAGACCTTGAAATAGAACCTCCAGACAAATGGTTCTAACTAATGACAAGAACCCCTTAGACCAGGGGTAACATACCACCAGGAGTAGGAATAATTAATGATGACCCAGAAGCGTATAAATACTTGATGTATGTCAACCAGATCCTAATACAGTAAGAAGGTATTACAACACCCATAATGCTACAATCCCTAGCCTTCATAACGGGTATAATTTTTAACCTCATAGAAGAAGGCAAGTAAGATGATATTATCAAACTCATGAATGAGTTGGTTGACAAAACAACAACCCTCACAGGAAGAAGAGAGATTATCCACGAGGATGATTTGAAGGACTACTACAACTTCAATCCCCTCATAAAAGAAATTCTGGAAGTTGACAATTAAATATAACCAGACTAATGATTAAAAGGGCTAGACCCTTAAATATATTAACACATATTTAAGATCTGGGGTCCCCAAAGACCTCAATATGATCAAATTATTATTATTATTATTAATTCTCTAAAATTTTGTAAATTATTTATCAATAAATAAAAAATATTTTATAGATTGTTCATAATAACGATAGAAAGTTATTATTATTATTTTTACAACTGCTAAACATGGACCTATGAGCCACCATATATGCTGAGCTGAAAGAGTTAAATGCCAGGGAACTGATGAGGTTATATGAATTGCTAACAAAGATCTTTTTGATATCTGCTTCAGACGCCAAAAGATCAACTCATACCCATAGTGATCTTCACCACTTGATTTCAAGTGATAACTCAGAACTACACCAACTGCTTCAGATTCTCAGGTCTATTTGACTCTAAATTCAGAATAAGACGGAATAATTGCAGCTATTGATGGACTACATAAAGTAGGGAGATGCTCCCTAGGAAAAATTCCAAGAAAAAGCATGGGAATCAAAAGACTAGCCACAAGTAATCCAGTTTAGACCAGTAGACATTAGTTATACTTAAACCTTATAAACTAATTTAGAATTTAAACACCTTATTTATTAGCAGATTTAGTAATAATAGCAATAATAATTATATATTAATCTCTAGTATTTATTTTCGGTTTAGATAATATTTCTCTAAGGGTAGAAGATTGATAATATACTTAATAAAATTTATTACAAATAATAATATTATGCATGAATTTTTCAAATTTAAAATTTATTGATAATTAAATAAAAACAGAAATTATTTACATATTCTTAAATTAAAAATGGATCTTGGACCACTCTTATCTTCTTAAGCATTTATGTTAGTATTTTTCCTATTTTTTTTCCAATTTCTATTAATTAGTAAATAAAGGTTATCTTTTGACTTTTAATTTATCAAGCATTTATTTATCACACATTCTTGTAGTTAAAAATTTTGAATATGAAATATTTCACTGCTCAACCTACACGCGCTCAATGATCACATAGAGAGAGACTAAGACGTATTTTATATTGCGCTATGTAAAGACACATTCTCTAATATTTACTAATAAATCACAAAAACTAGCTGTTCGCTAGAGCTAGAATAGAACAATTAAGGAAAATGTGATAATAATGATTTTCATAATAATTTATATGAAATACAGTTAGTAAATCTCAATGTAAAATGAAAAAATTTCTTTCGCATTATTTAGCTTATTCGCATATTTATTAAAACTTTATTAGCTATATTATTTTATCATCAGTTGTAATATATTTCTCATTTATAATTTCCTAATATTTTGTATTTTATCAATAATAGATTTTCAATATATAGTTTAATTCCTAAAAAGTTTAAATTAAACACTGTAAGTTTAAAGGTGTAATTAAAAACTAAAATTGTCTGAATACATTCAAATTTGAAAACGAAATTAAGTATATAGTAAATAAAATAAGTGGCTGGTAATGGTGCCAAAATTTGTCAAAATTAACTTAATTTTCATAAAAATTAAAAATTTGCTTAACTTTATTATTGGTGTTTGCATTTATCACATCCCATTAACAAGCTAACTAATTTCAATTGGATCTACCTATATTAAATTTATGCCTATAAATTTAAGTCGAATTAACTCATTCATGTTATAAGATAATTTCTTACCGTTATTAGTAAAATCCTGGTAATTTTGGAAATAGTTCAAGATCGTGAAATCTTTCAAACTTTAACTGCTACCCACTGATTTGATTAATTATACATTTAATTTAATTTAGTTTCTAAATTATAATGTGTTCTTACAAATATTATTGGAACAATATTAATACATTAAATTCAAGGATACCCCCTCCAAATCTGGAACTTTTTAAAATTCCAGTTTTAAACTGGAATTCCAGATTTAAATCTGGAATTTTTATAAGTTCCAGATTTATATCTGGAACCGTAATATGATTAAAATATTCCAGATGTGTACCTGGAATTCCAGTTATAAATCTGGAATTCCAGTTTAAAACTGGAATAAAATTTATACTTCATTATTATAGATAAAATTGGTAATAATATTTTGTATTAAAAATTTTTGCAAATTTTTTAATGTATAATTTAATGAATCTAAATATAGAGTTAATCTAAACAAACACTTTAAAATTAATAATAAATTGAATATTTTTTTTTTAAATCATTATAATTTTTTATATTTATAAAAATGATGCTTGTATATACCGATTGAAAGAGAAATTTCTATTTATATAATTGAAATAATTACTACTTTAAATGCAAAAGTTCAAAATTTTTATTAGGAATTAAAATTAATCAAACAACAAATACAAAGCTTTTAAATGGGTAAATTTTAATGGATAAATATAATATTAAAATATTCTAGATAATAATAAAAGTGCATAAGTTTTTATGAAACTAAGTTAATCTATTGAAAAAATTTAGTTAAATTAAAAAACACTTCTTTTTATTTAGCTTGCAATTTTAATTCATTTAAACTAATTAATTAATAAATATCAGCTCTTTATGACTAAAATTACAATTATAAATTTTTGAATGCTAACTATTAGGTTTACTTTATTAAAAGATCTCCCTCTAGCAATAATATTATAAATTGTATATTTATATTAATTATGGCAATGAAAATTTAGGGGGAAATTTCCTGCAAAGATTTATGATAAAACAACTTTTTTAGGGAAGTTTCCTGTCAAGAATATTTTTTAATGGAATTATTTTTTGACATTTTAATACCTCTTATGATTTTCACATTTTTTTGATTCAAGCAATTTATTCTACCACACATTAAATATTACAAAATCTAATTTATATTGAGCATTATTTTTTTTTAAATATATAATCTTATTTTCTAAAAGTTTTCCAAAATTTTTACTAAAAATTATGATAAAATTCTGTTCTATATCTCAATATATGATATTAGAATATAATTGCAATTTATCGATATAACTCTTAAAATGTTTAACTTATCTTTGGCCATTTAATGTGCTAGAAATTATTTATTAAAATATTTTATATAAAATGAATAAAAATTATATAAAAAAAAAGTTTACTTGACAGGAAACTTTTAGTTTAAAAATTTTTTTTCTTTCAACAGAATTTCTCTACATAGTATTTTTCATTAAAAAAAATTCCTTGGAAACTTTAAATTTATCGTATTTATCAAAAAACAGAAAAATTTATATTGATAAAAATCAAGATTTATTTATAAGTTTATATAAAATAGTTTAACATTATTATAAAGCATTATATTAAAGAATTCCAGGTGTATTTCTGGAATTCCAGGAATATAACTGGAATTCCAGATTTATACCTGGAATTATTGATTTTTTGTATAATAATGGGATTCCAGAGCAAATCTGGAATTCCAGTTTAAAACTGGAATTCAAAAGCCAAATCTGGAATTTCAAAAAGTTCCAGATTTGGAGGGGGTATCCAAATTTAATGAAAATTAAAAATGAATAAATGCTAAAATAATGAAAGCTATCAATTTTAAAGTCACTCAAATTCAAAATAAATCGATTTTATTATAATTGCTGAAATTTAGTATTACTTTATTTATAGTGGAGTAGTTTGGAAAGCATATGTTTTTATTTTGAACTAACTTAATAAATGTCTTTTTATTATTATAACATGCTATCTCAATATATAATTAGCAGGCTTTTTAACATATCTACTTATTTAACTAGAAATCAAAATGAATTATCGATCTTTATGTTTACTTTAGTTATCTATTTATCCCCATAAAGTATTTGTTTCAGGATTTAACATAAAATATAAAATTTATGATTTTATCATAAATTATTTATAAATTAAAAAAAGACTATTCTATAAAAATTAAGTCCTAATTTATTTAAAAGGGTAAAGAATATTAATCTTATCTAATTATTAACTATCTATGTTTCATGCTTTCATTGAAAAAGTATAAATTTTGTAAATAATTTTTGTCATAGTTAAATTCTTGTTCTGTTATTCTTTATTAATTCATACTAAAGTCTCTTTATTTAGAACTCTTCAATTGCTCTAATTCTTAAAGATTACTTCTAATTTATAATATTGAGCATCTTCAATATTTCATTTCAACAAAAATATCCTCTGGCTTAATAGTCATTTTAATTACCCAGCTTATTGTTATTCATAAATTAAGAAGGTTATTGTGAGATTTAACTTTGATTCTGTTGAAGAAATACATTTCTTTTATTTCTCCTCTTTAAGACCTCTTTCTGCATTGCTTTGAGAAATTACTCAAGATCTTACTTATTTTAAGTAATAAATCTGGCTGATCTTGTTGATATCTTTGTTTTTGTAATTCAAAATATTTCTTAAGAACTATGTGCAAAATACCTTGTAGGATTATAAATATTTTATTCATAAATTATTGAAGTATATTTTCATAGTTTGCATCTTTTAATGAATATCACTTCTGCTAGTTTTTAATTTTTAAATATGATTACGATTACTTAATAGCATACTCTATATATCTTTCTCATCCATTTCAAGAATGTATTACCGAAGTTTTTTTATCAAAATAATAACGAAGCAGCATTTCAAGCAGATCTTTAAATATAATAAATACATTAGTTTCAGATAAGCACAGTTTAGCCATCTTTTTGAAGATTCTTTTCCATTTCTTTCATATCTCTTATTTCCTCTGTTAATAAATTCTCTTTAAAAACTAATCGATTTGCATGGCTTACTCTCTGAATGATGTTGCTCCGTTTAAACTGACTTTATACTATCCCTTAAGGGATTTGATTATTAGCAATTTCACTCTAGCAATTTGTGTTATTTCAGCTAAAATCCCTTATTTGGCTTCTAAATGCTCTTTCTCTTGATTATCTTGATTTATCTATGATCTATTAAATAATTATGTACTATCTTTTTAAACTTAAAGCTTTTTCACTTTTTTTCATAATATTTCTCACATTTTCTTATTACTATTATAAGAGTCTGTACTTTTTTCAAGCCTTTAAATTTGAGATTTTTTTAAACGAAGTCAATCAATGTTTAATTTAATTAGAGGTTCTTCAGAAGTTTTTAAGAATTCATTATTTTATTAAATTATTAAGGTTGAGTGGTAAATATCTTTATGAGTAAAGAACCCAATGGAGAAAATTGAACTCTCTTTATTGAAAATATGAGCTGAATTATGCTACTCTATGCCAACATACCTTCTAATAAATTATTCACTAAATATGATGTTTTCTATTGCTCTTATTATATTCTTTGTTTTCGTCAAGGTTATCTTTCATTATCAAATTAATTTAAATTTTATTTTTATTAATTCATAAATATACTCTGAATTTCAGTTTGTAAAAATGTAAATATAAGTAATATGTAAAATATAAACGTCACAAAGTATTTAATGATGCTAGTACCACAGAGAATAGATAAAAAGATCTCAGAATAAGATTTTCTGTTTTAATAGCTAATTGATTCAGTTTGGCTAATTCCCGGAGAAATAGAAGGTAACTATCCAATCAATTTCATCAAAATCTAAATGCTCTTGAATAATAGTCCCAAGATTTCTATGTGGAACAAATGTATATATAATTAGGAGAGGTAGATAGATTTATAATAGTTGCATGTGCTAAAGACAATCTGTTGATTTTAGCTTTATTGAGGCTTTTATATAAACCCATAATTGCTACATTGAAGTAATTATAAATCATCAATAAAATTATTGCAAATAGAAAATCTTTATCACACATTATCAGGGTTTATATGGTAAAGTGAAAATATGTGAGGAGCATACTGGAATCCCCCATTTACTAGTATCTCAATGATAATTTAGAGACTGAAATATTAAGGTTCACAGAACATACTAATATTGTGGATTATCTTTTTAATACCATAGAGTAGATTGCCTAAAATAATCAATGAATATAACCCCGTAAACCCGCAATATTTTATTATAATAGAAATGCTGGTTATCACCGAGATCATTTGTGTTTCTTATATGAAGAATAAGGATCAGAAACTATACTTTTTAAAAGTCATCATATTATAGAGCAAAAACTGTGAAATATTAATGATTTAAACAAAAATAGACATTTTTCGCAGACTATCCAGAGTATTTGAGAAGCTTGTAAAAAGAATGACAAATATTAGTAAATTTCTGATGGCTTCTTCAAAGTCTTTTGACATGAACGATCTTCTGGTAGCTAAACTAAAGATATAGATTCTAAAAAAAGAAAGATAGAAAGCTAGAAAGGCAGCTTAAGTAATTATTTAAATTAAGTTAATATTTAATTCATCATAGTCTCTTGAAAATATACAGTAACAGATCAATATGAAAAGATGCATCTATAAAAGAAAGAATTTTTTCTTTTGCAAAAGCTTACATGGGTAATTAGATTTAAAAACATTTCATTTTTATTGAGAAAAGAACAATAGCCAAAAGATTTAAGAAATTAGAGTAGGAAGATAAACTTGTTTAAATTGGAAATACCAACGAGTATGAAAAATTATGATATAACGATATTGAATTAGTTTTTGAGGTAAAATTATTATAAATATTTAATTTATTTCCAGAAATTTTAGTAAACATAATTATTATATTTTCACTTCCAAATGTTAGAATAAACGATAACTATAAATTCTCATTTTTTATAAAGAGTGAAATGAATTATTGCAAATAATATTGAATTAATAATTGTTATAATAAGATAAATCAAGGTCCCTATTATTGTTAGACATATAAGCATTAGATTTATATATTAACTTTAGTTATATGTTAAATATAAATTTTCTTCTTCCAATTTTTATAACTATATTAAATTAATCATTAATGTATCAGAACTTATTAATTATTAAGTAAATAATAAATTTATAAATCTCTCTGCAATTAGAGCATAAATGAAGATGTTTAAACCATGTGTCTTTACATTACTCATGAAACACATGCTTCTAAACTAGCTCATAAATTTATTCATCAACAGCCACATTTTTAGTGCGGATAGAGCAGATAACTTACCCTTCCTACTTCTTATATGTAGGCTCCTTTAGTTAAACTTAGTTTCTTGTCTTCAAAGCCTCTCTCATAAATATTCTCAATGAATTATGTTTCTGACTAGCTAATCTGTTTCGGCTAGAATGAATCTATATCCTCTTAAAATGAATCCAACTCATCTTAACATCTTCTCATTGCTTGAAATCCCCTACTCATTCTGTATTTTCCTAAAAGATTTATGCTTACTATAATAGGTATAGATATTTAGTTTCCATGTCTCTACTGTTAATTTACAACAGGTTAATCTCTCTCTCAGTCCTTAGAGTCTTAGAGGAAGTTAAAACCTCATTGGTTACTGTCTGTATTAAATCTGTTATTAAATTCAGTTGTTATTAGAGAGATTTAAAAACTGATTAGCTCTGATATTTTATCTAAAATCGTTAATATAATCTTAAAACTAAAGATACAAATTTTCAATGTCTTATTCTAAATTATATTCAAATTTATGCTTTATGCACCCTCCGCTATAAGAATAAATGAATTCAATTTCTTAATTTCTATTTGAAAAAACAGAGCCAATCAAAAATATGATTCTTAAAAATTTCAAATTCATTTGGCCACTTTTTCAACTCATTGGATATTTCTAATAAGATGGCTCTGATTACCATAACATTATTTTTTATTTTTTAGCTGTAAAATTGCTTCTGTTTATACTATGCGATAAATTAAAGTCTTACAATGCATTAAAAATAGGATGAATTTAAGAATAAAACTATTATTTTTGAAATAAAAAGTTATTAATCTTATAAAGGTTTGCTTATTACTTGATGTATGGTCACAAATAACTTGAGAACTTACGTTAATTTCTTGATTATGTATATTTTTAAATTATATCATAATATATATTTTTAATATAGTAATAATAATATTGTAGGAATATATTCGATTTTGGGAAATTAAATTAAATTAAAATAAAATAAATTAATTATTAAATTATTTTCATTTAATTTTTTGGAAAATATCTCCAAATCCTGGCATCATTATAGCCAGTGGATAATGCATTGAAAATGAGACGATGATTGTTATTGCTAGAATGAATTTATCTCCTTGTCCTAGCGAAAAAAATCCCTTTTACTGTTATTTGTAGTTAGCTCAAAACCAAAATATCTCACTTTCTGGGATGATTCAGGAATATTGCCAATAGTAGAGTCCAGCTAAATTGAGGGATCTACCTTAGACTACTCGATTTAGATTTGAAATATGAGTCACTCTGGGTTTCATAACTGCCAAGATTTTAATATTTAATTAATTTAATTTAAATTCATTATCCGAAATTGATTGTATTCCTACAATAATAAGGATCCACTCTGTGGTCTCTGGGGACCTCCGGATCATAATATATGTTAATATATAAGGGTCAATCTGCTATCTAAACAAATGCTCCTTCTGTTTATTTCATCGATCAGTCGAGTCATGGGTGGTGATAGAAAGGTCAATGCAATTTCAATAAACCATATTTTTAAGTATCTTTTTGAGACGATGTCTTGATTTAATTATGTTGTGTATTTACCCATCTATGCCTTAGGTCTATCTCCATTTCGCTTTTATTAAATTGCAATCTTTAGGTGATTAAAGTATAGTTTCATCCATGATGCTTCATAAAGTTTTCTTAAAGCTGATGATGACGTAGAAATAGGTCTTGTCTTCAGAATGGTTGTGTTTAGGATATCTGATTTAGACAGTAGCATCAGGTTAGCGTTATTCATCCAAGGTGGAGTTTTAGCTTTTTTTTATCCTATCTTCTATATGTGTGTGAGAGCAATGCAAATGCATTCTACTTCTGTTCTAAGGAATCTATCACTAAGATTGTTTGGTCCAAGAGCTTTTTCATTAGGAAAATTTCTCAATGAATAATTGAGAAGTTTATGTCTTCTTGTGTATATGTAGTAGACCGCACACATTTTAAATTAATCAAGGGGTTCCAATATGTTTTGTAGGCAAAGGTTCATAGTAACATCCTGTATTCTATAGTTCAAGGAATTATTTAGATTATACAATCGTATGGTCTTAAAGTTAAGTCACTATTTTTGCTGCTTTAACTCTATTTACTCTTTTTATAATTTTTTAGATTATTTAGCATTACCTTTCATCCAAAGATCTTTAATTATTTATGTGTTAACTTTCATTGCACTTTGCTGGGGTTTTGGCTTAGTTTTTATCTAGGGCTTTATTGTTTTATTATTATACAATTATTGTTTCATTTCTAAATGTGACACAGCAAGTTACTATGTTACGCACTATATTATTGAGGCCACTTATTTAAAGTTATAATCTTGTTAAAATTAAGAAGTGGTCTGAAGAAGAAGGAAAAATTTGGGAACGAGTATAACCTAAAATTCTTGATTTAATGACGCCAATTGCAGTTTCTTAAGTCACGTCAATTCTAGGAACTTAATACATGTTTAGAACTTTTTACTTACGAAGCTAAGATCTCCAGCAACTATGAATTTTGGATCATTGAGTCTTTTTTCGATTTTCTATTCAAATATATTTTTGAGTTTCTTGAAAAGGTGAGAGATTTATAGGCTAAAAAACTTTTAAGCCAACATATATATTTTAATCTCTTTATTTCAGAGTTAATAATTGTTTCATAAGATTCTATTTTTTAGATTTTTTACTTAAAAATTTTTTTTAAATAAATTGTTAATGAGAAAAAAGATAGATTTCCTTATAGATATTTAAACAATTAATATAATCTTCAATTACAAAACTTAATTTAAATAGATAAATTAAAATATTTATAATTTATTGATGAAATATTGATTTATTGCTTAATTCTAGTTAAACTGAATTTGAATAACTGTTTTATTAAAATATAAAATTAATAAAAGATTAAAAGTAATTAACTGTAATTTATACTACTTACTAATTGTCTTCAACTTAAACTATCTTTTTAACATATATCAGTTTTTTATATGATTCATAATAAAAGAAGAATATTAAAAAGAATATTAAAAAGAATATTTTATAATTAAATTGTTTACTTTTTCACTGATATTTAATTTATTTCACTCTTTAATGAAGATTCAATTTAATGTAAATAGTAACAAATAAGTTAAATTTTAGCACCAGAATCTGCTAATTTTTTAATTTATTCGAAAATTTGCAGATAATAATAAATTAAATATTGTTTCTCAACTTCAAATGAAACTCTTTTTGTGAAAATATTATTCTAAAAAATAAGTTTTTTTAATAATTAAATATTCAATTCCTTTATCGTTTAGTAGTATTAATTTATTCACAAATATAATATAAATAATGAAATTTTATTTTTTTAAAAATTCTTTTTTATCTGTAATGTTTCTTTATTATATCATATATTTAATGTTATGTAATTATCTAACATTATATTTAATTTTATTATACTTTTTTAAAATTCCAAATGGAAAGAAAAAATGAATTCTCAAACTTCAACATTCAAGAGTATTCAAAAGAAAGTAATGGTAAATTTATTATTTCCTTCATTATTTATACCGCATTTTAAAAAAATAAATAAAAATTCAAATAGTAAAGCTACTTTCCATTAAAAATGTTTAATATTAAAAAGTGTTAAATAACTTGAAATCTCAAAAAGAATAATTAAAAATAATTAAATATATAACTACTTTGGTTAGTAATAAAGCTTATTTGAATTTAATAGGAAAATTGATAAATAAAATTAAAAAAAAATTCAGAATTTAATTAGCATTATGGTGAAATTTGGAAAAATTAAAGACCCTGATTTATAATTATTATTCGTTTTCTACTATCTGGATCATTTTTTATCATGGTTATATCCAAATATTTATAGTTTAAATTTTCTGAATTTTGCAACAAGGTCTTCGGTTATGATCAAAGTTTTGGTTTCTCAAGGCTTTACTAAAATAAATTAAACCTATAAATTAATAATTAAGGGTTCTTGGGGTCTAGTGAATTAACTATATTTACAAAATTTTTAATTTATTGACTTCTTAATTATTATATTTTAGCACATATTTTATTAAAACATTTCTCTTTTCACGAAAAGCCAATTGAAGATTTATAAATTTCTTTAATAATGATAAATTTAGAAAATTATGGCAGATAATTTTATACTCGATTTATTTGTATATCCAATTTGCTTGTACTCAATATGCCATTTACACTAAATATATAAATATTATAATTGTTTATTAATTCCAAAAGTACAATTCATGGCAATTTAAAATGTTTATTATTTGAATTATCATTAGTGATAATAAGCTATTACTAAAATATTTAAATATTAATATTTAAATAATTTTAAAGTTGTAAAAAAAATACTTAAAAAATAATAATTAATTTCTTTATCACGCACAATTTGAAATTTTTATATAGATTCTAATCTCTCTAATTTTGTTAATAAAGATATATTTAATTTTTAAAAATTTAATTTTCTACAAATTGAAATACCTTCACTTAATTCTTTTTATTATAGGAAACTTCTATTCATTTCATAATAAAAATTAAACTCAATCTATTTAAATCTATAATTATAATTAAAGATTGATATAAAATAATTAAAACTTACTGCATTGAACAAAAAAATTTTAAATCAGCATAAAAATTCAATAATATCAGATACCATTTTTTAAATAAAATTTTACATAATAGTAAATGACAAAATGACTTAGAATTTAAAATTGTCTATTTCCTTACTAAAAATCAATTTATTAGGTTTTTTTCCGAAGAATCATTAAAATTAAATAGCAAATTCTAAAATAAAATTCAGATTCAGAATTTATAATAAATAATTTCTTTAAAATATAAAAATTTAAAGTGTAAAAAAATGGAAGCAAAGAAATAATTCCATTTTAAGAATTAATATATAGTTAAGATATTGGAGTAAACGATTGTAATAGGTAATTTCTTTTTATTTAAATTAATTTTATAGCATATCGAATTTGAACTGAATATATTTGAAAACTCCAATTTCATATTATTCCAATTCAGAAAAATTAAGGATAAGAATTATATATCAAATTATTCATTTCTCTATAAGAGCTTCTTAATAAAAGTTGAATCAAAAGCATTAGTAATAAAAATAAGTATTAAACGAATATAAATTTGCTTATGGCTAAAAATCTGCAATGACTGTCTTGAATAAATTTCAATAAAAGATTAATGGGTATATTATAAAAAGACCATAATTAGCCGAAGGAGCGGATGTATGCTCCTAAATGCTATAAATTGAAAGTGCATCCATTAATTATTAATTAGTGGAAATGTTAAATTTAAAAAAAGTTTTATTTACAAAATGACTTACCTAGAGAAGCATGCCAATTAATTTGATATTGCCTTACTTCTGCCTGCGATAATCACCATTTTAATTGCTGTCTTATCCAATAACTTTTTATAATGGGAATTTAATATAAGAGAATTAATCAATATCATTTTGATTTGTATATATATATCGATTATTTTTCCTTTTATGGAGACTCATTTTTTGAGTTTTGATTATTATAAATATAGAATGCTTAAAAAATTGATAGGGAAATATTATGGCCAGAATGATAACTAAAGGAATTATTATGATGGAAAGTAAGGCTATAGCAACTAGGCCCTTAAATACTGATGTATCAATCTAGGTAAGTTTTATTTATTTAAATAAAAGTTATATTATTTTATCAATTTGATTTCTGTTGAAAAATTATGAAATAAACCACGAATGACTGGTTTTGAAAAATGATGCCTTCCCATTTTAATAATGTATATTAAATATTTTATATTAATACCTTTCATCTTTTTCAGGTGTTGTTTTTTAAACACATTATTTTGGTAATTTAAAAATTGGAACCTTTAAGTATCAAACTTATAGTAAATTTTTAATTATTATTCAATCAAATGAACAAAACTTAATATCATCATAGATTGTTGCAATCAAATATTAAGTATTGTTTTTTTTAACATGAATATTATTTTTAAAAGGATTATAAGACTAAATAAATTTGAATATCTTAATAAAAATTTTGATTGTCCTTTATTTAAATTTAATATGAAGAAAATCATTTTGTAAACACTTTCTTAACTCAATCAGAATAGCACTTTGAATTGCAGGTTAAGAGCACTTTCTGCGTAAAATAAAATCTGAAATATTTTTGGTTGAAAAAAATGGAAAAGTTATGAACTACATAACTTATAACTCAAATTGGCTTTATTTGGTAAAATTTTAAACCAGACATAGTGAAAGAAACTATTAGAATTTACTTATGTTTCTGAATAGGCGGTACATTTTTATCAATTCTCTGTAATGAGCTATAAATTTATTAGATTATGTCCTCCTATTAATATTGAGTGAACTCTCTCCAAGTATATTGTATTGCTGTACAGCCAATTTTGAAGCCTAGGTAACTTTGAATTCTCTATAGTATAAGTCTAATTCTAAGATAATTATATAATGTCAATTTTTCTCCAGCTAATTTGACTAGTTATATATTTAATTGAATTAGATGATCAAAATTCGAATAAATTCCTTACAATAATAGATGCTGATCTTTGTCAAATGTAGTCTTGCTTGTATAAATATTTTGTTTCTTTTAATTCCCAGTTCGAGTAGAAAGAAAGGAAGGAGATAATTCAAAAGATGTGCTATAATATATTATCCTGTTTCTTTTATGTGATTCTTGATTATTAAATGTTTATTCTTTGCCATTAAGAGTTTTGCTAATTATAAACTAATCACAAGAAAGTCATATTTTCTCAAAAAAATTAACATAGACTTGAATAATTCAAAGAATAATTATGTTGTTTTTTTTATGATATTTTTCTTCCCATCATCAAGCCAATAACTCTTTTCAATAATTAAAAAAATGGTGACAATTGTATTTAACTGTTTAGACTTACCATAAATTTCGAAAATAAATTGCAGAACAGAATCGATATTGAGAGATAATATTTGCAATTAAGTTAGCATTTTTTTGTCAAGTATTTTTATTTCTAAGTTTCAAAATTACTATTGTAAATTTCTTCATTATTCAAGTCTAAATAAGAGCCATTTTTTATACTGATACTCTATTTACACCATAATAATCATTATTGTTATATCTGGATCGCATTGTTTATTAAAGTTTTGAGAAAACTTGCAAATTTCTGCTAAAAAATTTTGAAAGTTTTTATATATTTTATTTTTTAATTTTTGAAAAAATTCTTAAAACCTGTCTTAAAAGCGTGTCGAGGCATCTTTCAACTATTCGCAATCATTTACTCCTCTTTATAATTTTTTAATTTTATATTATTTTAAAAAATTTTCAGTGAAATGATAAATAATTTTTTATAAAGCAGCAATATATAATTAAGAATATAATAAATAAGATATTTATTTATCTTTATTTAATAAATTATAATATTCATTTTAATGAGTTAATTATTTGATTTAACTAGATTTTAACTATAATTAAAATAAAATAAACTTTTTTATAATTATCAATATTTTTTATAACAAAATTGCTCATAATCAAATTATACAATTATTTAAAATTAATATTATAACCATTTTTCTTGTTAGTTTTATTACTAGCATTTATAATAAATGATTTAGATTCATCTTTCTTTGAATAATTAATAAATTTGGTATCACTATAAAACGGAGCCCGACTGAAAAGTCTTCAATTTGCAGTTATTTCCTAATTAATGTTTGTTTTTATAAGTATATATAAACCCCAATACGTATGTACACATAGAATTAATAAGTTGATAAAAAGTTTTGAATATATCGATAAATAAGGAAATTCAAAAGTACAGATTTTAACTTAATTAGAGGGAGGCGATTCAGAGAATGCAAGTTTGGAAAAAATTCATAATTTTATTTCGACGCCATACTTATTAGTCTAATAGAGTTTGAGATGCTGATCAAGGGTTTGTACTCTATTGACTGATTAGTTGAAAAGTTTTACCGTTCACACTTTTTGTGTGGTGATTCGGTTTTACCTCCACATTTGAATTAATTATGGATTTTTATTAATTAATAATTACCACTTTAATAATTAAACTAATAATGGAAATCAAAAAGTGATCAATTTGCGAGGCTTATCGCACTTTACTTTTTTTTCAACTCAACTCACGTACACGCCACTAACTTTACTGCGCTTTGTGTGAACTTTGTAGAGCAGCTCGATCTCTATCGATCTTTGCATTTTATTTTCTGTAATTCTATATTTTTCATAATATTTTCACTTAAAATTACGTTATTCGCAAACAATGATGTTTAGTTGATCGAATTTATAGTGGAGACACTTTATTTTTTTATCTAATAATTAAAGTACATTTTATATTATTCACACAATTCCTGTGTGATTTTAGTTTAAATTTCTTAAATTTAATGTATTCAATTCACTCCTGTGATACAGGCACCCTAATTTACTTTTTATTCTTTCTAAAATTAGTTAGCTTTATGCTATTTTATAGAGAGAATATTTTTCGATAATTAAAGGCAGACATTTTATAATCAAAGCAATTTAATAATAAAATCTAATTTTATTTAATTAAAAATTAAGTTCCTTTAATTTTTCCCCTATATCTGAGTTATTTTCAAAAATCAAGTTATAAAAAATAAATTTTAAATATATATAAAGATATTATAAGATTAAGATTTATCAAAATTTTAGAATTAAAATTAACAGCAATAATAATAATAAATTAATAATAATATAATAATAATTTAAAAAAATATACATAAACTATTCCTTTGGAATTAAAAACTAAAGTGTGGTTTTTTCATTTTGATCTAAAAATCAAATTATTTAAATCCTAGGATCATAGAGTTTATTTTAAATATTAAAATTCAAATTTATTTAATCATTTTCTAGGATTAAATTTCTATCTAGGGAGCCAGTCTAAAATACCATTAGTAATTTTGTAAAATATATTTAAATTTTAAGTTTTAATTTTATCTCTCTGAAAATTTATTATTTTAATTTTTCAATTAAAACTCTTGGAATTAGGGGTTTGAAATTTAGCAATTTCATTTTTTATCTAGAATCCCAGACTCTTTTTAGTATCTAATTTGTATTCTCGGGGGACTCTCAAAACTTATTGAAAAATCATTTATTTCACTCGTTATCATTCACATTTCTCTTTATAACATTATTTGTCCCCCAAATTATTATAATTTTATCACTTATTTATCCACTTTTTTATTCACTACAATTTAAATATTCCATTTATTAATGATAAAATTTTAGGATTAATTTACTCAGTAAAAAATAAGGTATAATAATTAATTTAAACTTTAAATAAAAATGTAACTTAAGTTATTTTTATTTTCCTTCATTATTCTTAATCTTATTTTTATTTCTATTAACCTTTGAAATTTTAGTTTAAATTTACTTAAACTTATTAACTTTACTATTATTAATACTTTATTTTGATTTAAATTTAAATTCAAATTATTTATAAGCTTAGTTAACCTATTTCTTAAACACTCTTGGTTGAGACTTTATTCTTAAATTTATTTTAAATTCAAATTTTTAATTTGATTAATTAATTTATCCACAAAATATTAAAATAGAGAAATAAATTAAAGTTGGTTAATTTCTAAACTTATATATAATCACTCTTTATAAATCTTTACTTAACTTATTAAAATTCAACTTATTTAATACTTACCTTTATTTTAAGCTTTAATGCAATTAATTTGCAAGGAAAATGGATTTGCATTTGAATCTAAGCCAAAATTATATATCTTAATTATGGAACTTTATTTTTAGAAAGTGCAAATTTGGCTTAGATAGAAATAGTTAAATTAATTAACTAGGATAGAAACAAGAGACATAAATTTATAATATACTTTTAATAGGGTTTAATTTAATTAAATTCATTAAAAATGAATATAAATAAGTGTAAAGTGCCAGATCTCTAGTGCAACTGTCTAGATAATTATTTAATTGATCTTATAAATAAAAATGCAAACTTGGTCGAGTTTTGCTAAGATCATTTAATTAAATTATTATCCAGCTTAGTGTACCCAGCTCATCATGGCGACAATACGAGGATTTAAGCATGAATCCATTAAGCTCATAGTTAATTTATATATTAAAAAATTCATTTAATTTCAGCTTTATAGCTTTTAATTTCATATTTATTTTGCATTTTGCACTCTCTTTATTTTTAAAAATAAATAAATTCACAGTAGAATACCAGTGTTGAATATTTAAGAAAACTGTATTTTATTTTTTGAATTCAATTTAGTTTAATTAAATTTTTTCAGTGTTAAGTCAAGTTAGGTAAATTATTTCCTCTTAATTGTATTTGATTTTAAAATTAGTTTTTAAAATGAGCAATTTGCTACACAAAGTGAGTAGCCTATTGATTATCTTAGAAACTAAACAGTTTTTAGGGCAATAAAGAGGTAATATTCTCTTTAATTTTCATCTTGAAAATTTCTTATTCTTTTATATTTTTTATTATAATTTTATTTATTCTTAATAATTATTGTAGGAATCTTTTGTTGTTTGAATATTCAAAATGAAATATTCATTTTTTCTTGTGTAAATTGATAAAGAATAATAACAAAATAACTTAAAAATGAAAATCCAAAATTAATTGCAAAATATTTTTGTTTGAAAATATTTATTAATACTTAATCATTTTCTTTACCATTTATTTCATTTGTTACCTTTAACCATTTTTATACTTTAGATTTATTGAATATATTATATAAAATACTGATAATTGATTCAAATCATTATAGTATAAATTTTAAGTCTAATTGCAATAATCTATTAATGTATTTCAAATTATTCATTTTATTGAACTAATCTATTTATAAGTAAAAAATTAAGTTAATCATAAATTTTGCTTTCATGCTTCTCTATTTTATTAATCGAAATGAGCAATATTCTAAGATAAATTTAATTTATTAAAAAAATCTAAAGAGTAACTTTACTTTAATTAAATTAGAATTAGTTCAAGAGAAATTTAATTGTAAGGAAATTAATTTATTATTATTAGAATTACTCCTAAATTTTACCTCAATAATTATTTTAATCTTTTATAAACTAAGTATTTCTTTTAGATTTAGAATACTATTTAACATATTGATATTTCTGTAATCTTAATAAATTCTTCGTATTCATTCACAAATCATTGAGAGATATAGAATCTAAGGCTGCTGTTAATACATGATAAAAGCAGCGTCTAACTAAATTTTAATTAATTCTACTTATATTCATTCCTAATTCTTTCATAAAAGCTGCCCAATTTCCTCTATTGTAAATGTAAAAATTTCGATATAATTTGCTTTGATTAAGCCCTCGTATTTAAAAGATTTAAGTCTCTATTTTTTATCCACGAGTACATTAATTCAACAGTGCAATTCAATAGTGATAAGGCCCTAAAAACATTATAGGCAAAGCCAAATCAAAGTACTTATTCATAATACTTTGTGATCTGTGATAAGGGGCATTATAAAGTAGAATTAAAGTATTATCTGTCCAGTTAGATTCAACTTAATCTAATACGTTAACCAGTTTACATAAGAAGTACATAAATGAGTGCTAGTTAGTTCTTCCATGATTAACTGTATAGTACAGCTTTCCTGTACTTGACACTCCAATAATTTATTTCATTTATTTTAGTCTCTGTGAATTTGAAACTCTATTTTTGACATAAGGATCAGTTCTACCCCTTAGCCTTGAATCAGTTTAATTAAGAGTTGATTCATCAATATTGATAATTCTCTTACCCTTATTTAAGTGTTCCATAAATTTCTGAGCTGCATACTATCCTTATAACATAATAATATTGATATTATGCAATGTTGAAATCTACTTGATTTATTAATAAGTCATCATTAATTCATTCTTCAAGAATCTTCTTATCATTTACTTGCTACACCGTAACTAAATATTCTTCTGTAAACTTTGCTGTATATCAGAAACCTGTACTGGTTAAGTGTTATACATTAACATATTAACGATATGAGTGCGTGCTCTGCTATGCAATTTCTTATACTTGCCTCTATTAAATTATTTTAGATTCCAGAATTAAGCTTTTTTTACTGGAATTTTTAAGTACCTTCTTAATTTATAATATAATATACCAAGCATATCCATTATTAAAGTAAGTTAACTTTTCTGTAACTCTTAATCTAATTGATTTCTCTGCAAGTTTAAGTTCTTTCTCTTACAATTATTTCTCCTTTCTTAATTACTTTTGTGGTCTACGAGTAAATATTGAATTAAATTATGTGTGCCAACCAAAAATTGGAATTTAATCTTTTTATTCATGATTCTCATTTACTTTGGCTTCAAGAGCTTTATAATCAAAATCTTAAGTACAATCCATCATATTCTAGGGTTCCAAATCCGATTACTTATACTCAGCTAACCAAGAGTCTTAATTTAATTACATTAAGTAATGATTTTTTAGCTCATTTTTTAATACTTTCTCTATACTCTTTTTGGGATCAATGATAAATCCATCGATTTCAAACTCTGAAATTTCATCCCGAATTTCATTAAATAATTAAATCATATCCTTTTCACTTACTTCTTCTATTGTCCCATCTGCAAGAGTTATGTTTCTCTAGTAAAGCATGTTAGTTGTTAAGTAATCTGAATTATTGCAAGAATCTTCAGATCCACTGGAAGAGCTCTGCTCTTCACTTGAACTATTATCATCATAATCTTTATTTTCTAATTTGAAGAAATCTGAGAGTCTTGACTGCCATTTTTTAGAATATGATTCCATGAATGGATTCTTAAATTTAATAATAATTAATTCTGTTGGTGGTAGGAATTCCGCTAGCTGAAATTGGATCGTGCTGGTGCGATTTCATTATTATGAAAAGCACTCTCTGATTTTAGTAACGCCAGTGTCTTCCTGAATCAAAATTGAGTTATGTAAAATAGTGTTAGGCACCTAAATTTTAGATTATAATGAACCAATAGTAACTTACTGGTATCAATGTTTCAGAACTCGCCCAGAAATGCAAAAGTAAGAAAGAGTTATACAACTTTCTTGCCCAAGAGCCACGCTTTCTTACCCAAAGCAGACTCCACCAACATTTATTTCCTTAAATAAATCATAAGAGCAGTTAAAGATGCAACTATTAATTCACCTCTGTAGCTGTTATTATAATATGTAAGGAGAGATGGAGTAAAGGTGTCAGCAGTGCCTCAAATCGATGGACTTATATTTCAAGACTTTCTCGATTATGCTAGAGGGTCTTAAAGACTGCTGTAATACTTGCCAGATGAACGAGATTGAGTCCACAAAAGATAAGATCTGTGATTCTTCACCCTAGACACCGACGGTGTCTCCCAGATGATTCATGATGCAATGCTCTAACGAAGAGAAAAGCTAAAGTAAAATAGAGATCTAGTTTTAGAAATGAGACCCGAGTTCGTGTATGCTCTCAGCAGATGCCTTAACTTTAGCAGTAAAATTACTGTCTTATAATTACTTTAGCTGAGCTAGGTAAGGCTGTGAATCTCGTTAAGGAATCATCTAAAAGAAAGAGAACCCGTGAATAGTTAGAGGAGATAAAGGATTGTGAAGATGCTTTGAAATAAGATAAGCAAGAATTATTGCAGTAAACTAAAAAGTTGAAGCAATAACATGGTAATATGGAAAGTGAGTTCTTGACTTACGCTAAAAGAAATAGTAGTCAATGCAAGAAGGTAACCTGTAGAATATGCAAAATCAGTATCCAAACGTGAGAAAATGAGCGCTGCTGCTTTTTTCCCTCCACGATTCTCTATATGCTATTAATAGCAAAGACTTGAATATGGTGAATTTCTTTAAAAAAATTAAGATAAATCTCATATTCTTAATTTTGGTTTTCTCTCTGAATTTCTAGGGTTTATGTCGCTTTTAAAGTGTCTTCTCTCCCTAGAAGCTGCCTTCAACCAACTTTTCATTGTCTCTTCACTCTCTTGCAACTCTGTATAAGTGAAAGTGAATGATTTATCATTAGCACTGGAACGAGTATTAAGTTCTCAAGTCTTATTTTATTCTTTGATAAATTCAAGCTTTTGTTAATTTTTCATTTCTCTCTTATTATGACTTTTTTACTACCCCTTCTTTTTTATATCTCTCTGCTTTGAGACTTAGTAATTTCATGGTACTACCGCATTAAGTTATTCTGCACCAACTACTATACCTGGTTGAATGATTAATCTTGCAGCACAGAATTTTGATCATCTTCTCTTCAACAAGCTCTATGAGAGAAGGTTAATAAAACCCCAACTTACTTTATTCAACTTATTCTTCATTTTATTATGACTCTTTTTCTTCTTCAAGATTTTCTTGCTTCACTTCTTCAGATCGGTTGGTTGCTTCACTGTAAGCTTTCTCATTTAGAGTAACAATAAGTTAGAAGTCTGAGATTTCTTGTAATTAATGGATCCTTTTAAAGTTTCTATGCCCACATGTCATTGATTTTAATACCATACTTCTCTTTTTCAGAAGAGATGTTTAAGCTTATTCTGTGAGTTTCTTAAATAACTTTCTTTTTGTACTCAGTTTTGAGAGTAAAAAAAATGTCAAATAAGAACTTTCTGTCTGAAGACTTATTAGAGAGTTGTAACTTTGAAGGAAGATAGAGAGAAAAATCTTTTTCAACCACTCATTTTCATCATCAAAGAGGGTTGTCACTCACATTTCTAGACAATTAAGTATCTCAATCATCTTTATTTCATTGGTCTTAAAGAATTTTTCTCGTCACTAAATTCATTAAAAATTACAATATGTTAACTTCTGGTGGGCATTAACAATCCAACTATGTTTAATAAGTTAGTTATGAATGAAAACTTGCCATGCTATTATAAGTAAGAAGTGTATATGCATTCAAATAGAGTGGTTGCTAAAATTAATTTAAATTCAAATAAATAATTATTATTACTATTATATTTGGTAGCTTTACATTTTAATCATTATGTACTTTATATGTAGAGTCACCCTACTACTCGCATTTGATTTGTTGGCATCTCAACCAATCACATTCCGATTCACTCTTGTATTTCAAATCTTCTCCATATCTTCTTTGCAACCTCTTGAACATGTCTTTAAAAATTGGCTATTGTTTTTGTTGCAGTTAATGCAAAATTTTCTATGACAACTGCTAATCCAATCAAAGTGTTTACACCTACTGTATCAATTCAATTGAAGGATGCAGTTTATAAATTTTATCTTTGTAACAATTTTAGGACAAGTTCAAGGAAGAAAATAGCAAACTTCTAACTATTCTAAGAGTCCCTAAATTGCCAGAGATAATAACATCATTTTTTAATAAAACATAAGCTATTTTTCTCAATGATAACCAATCAATGTTGTCTTTACAAGAGTGTTACAGTTGATGCAAATAAAGTTATGACTATACTCTCTTCTTCCCATATATTTTCTTCCAATTGGGGGCATTATACCAATCAATCTAAAGTTTATAGCTAAACTGAAGTAAAGGAAAGTTACTGCTATATTAGTATCCCTTGAGGTTCGTAAGTTAAAGCAATGCAATTCCCATTCATTTCTGCTAGAAAAACAATTAATTAAGGTTAGTGATAATAAAATTAATCACACATATTTAATAATTTAGTTTATTTCAATTATTAATTGAAGACATGTATTATATTCTTAAATTATTTACATAGTTTAAAACTAAAAGTTACAAAAAATATTTTTAAAAAAATTTATTTAAATTTTAATTATTCTTACAACAACCTTATTCAAATAAAAATGACACTTTTGTTGACAAATGTCAACCAAACTATTTCATTTTGCAGAGCAAAGAGGTAACGAAATCGTATCTTTTCTTTCATTCACAATTATTCATATAAATTTATATCAATTTATATCTTCCTTTAATTTTCTACCTTTCAATAACTCTTTATGAATATCTATATAATGAGTTTATTCAATATTAGCAATTAAATCTATCAAATCCTTCTAAAACCGATCTATTTTAAAAAGAGACAACTAATCACTTTAAATTTTTGAAAGATTGATATTTTTCTTGATTTTTTGTGTTATTACAATAACCATATGATCTAAATATGTGCAGGTGTTTAATTATAAAAGGATCTTAATAAAGTTTATTAATTAAGCATGTCTTACAAACTTTAATTTTAATTTTCTTTACAAATTTTGATATTTCTTTTTGACTTTCTGCCAGATTGGACATTGAGCAGATAAGGGAGGCAATGCATTAGAATTCGACATAAGAGATAGATGAGACATAATTGCTTATAATTATGATTATTTACTATAAAAACTGTTTGCAAATCAATCTTTTACTATGGTTTACTTTAATGGTTAGTATTTGTACACATAAATAGTAAAGGGAATTATTTTGACAATTTTATATTGTACAATTCTCATTTTGATTCATTTATATAGTTATATACATGAGAGCTGTAAGAGAAATTTTTATACTTTTTAATAGACAATTTAACATTAGATTTAATGTACATAACATAATTTGTAAAATTAAAATGTCTTTTATTAATTGATTAGAAACAAATATAGTTTTAATGAATAGCTTCGCAAATCAATTGATGCTTGTATTTTAATTTATGTCATTTTCCAATCCAAATCTATTTATGCATTTTACTTAATTATATTTCCAAAAGTTCATTACAAATTTAAAGCTTTGTTCATAGTCTTAGAATGTTATTAAACTTGATAGTTATAAGTTGTATCTCTACAATTTATATATTACTTCAGTTTTACAAGCTTGTTTATAAAATAAAATAGCCTAGAAGTTTCTGTTTATATTAATCAATAGCAATAATATAGAGTAATCTACTTAGGCTTAATGATTAAGAAATAATTTAAGTCATATTGTTGATTTAATTTATAAAATTTAATGTAAAACTTTAACTTAAATTCATAACAAACATGTTAAACTCATTAATAAACTATATTTAAAAATCTAATTATAAGTAATAATTGAATCCCAAGAGTTCGTCTTATCCTCATATTATTTGTGAATATTTTGATTTACTACTTAAGATATTATTTAAATTAGTTTTTAATGATTTTCCTTACTAACTAATAACAAATGCATCGTGAGTAACTATTATTCTATAAACATTAATATCAGTAAATTCTCCCTCACTTCTTTAATTTTCAAACTATATGTTTATCGTACTTTTCTTACTATTATAATTTTGCCATTATCTTTCAGTGAACTATTTATCTCGTGTATAAACTTTAATTCTTTTATTGAAAACTAATCTATTCTTGATGTTTTCTCTTTAGTGATGTATCCCAAGCATTAAACTTATTCTAAAATGTCTTAAATAATTTTATAATGGAATAAATCCTCATTTTAGAATATTGAAACTAGGCTTTCCATTTGAGACATTATAAAACAAAGATGGTATTGTAATATTGAAAAATCTATTCTATATTCAGATATTTTAAATGATATTTTAAATCCTTCAATCTGAGATCAAATCTCAAGGAAGAAAAAATGTTTAATGCTAGTTTAATATATTATAAAATCATCATAAAATTAGTTATTCCTACAATAATGCCGTTTTATCAATAATATTTCAAAATATTTTACTTAGGTGGTATAATAATAATAAATAATCCATTTTGTAGATTCAGATGCTCCCCAGAAAAGATATGTTTAATTATATATGTAAAGGCCAAACCCATTTCATTTAAGTATTCAGGTCTTGATCTTCTTTGTTTTAGTTTATCTCAAACTTTTACTTTATCATCCAATTTTTTACTCCTTTCCATAACTTCTCATTAATGTCTTTCTCTCTATTTAGAAGCATTTTAAAGCAATTCATAACATAGATAGTTATTTTAGAAGATGAAAGATCTGATTCTATAACTATGGTCTATAGTATCTGTTTGCGTTCGCATAAAGTGTTATTAGTTTCATCTCTCTGCCACTAAGTCTGATCTTTACACCAACCTTTGTATAGTTAATTACTTGTCTTAGGATTTTTAGAAACATGAATTTGTAAATTTATCAATCTTTGTGCCAAAACCCTCAATTTTAATTTGCATAGCTCCAATTAAATTAATGAAGTGTTAGTTGCCTAACAATTCTATAATTTAATTAGAATTTTGTTTTTACTTACAAATTAAAAGAACTTAATTTTAATCTCAAATTTGTTAAATGTACCTCTTAGTATTGGCTTTAACCTATTGAATATTTACACCAGAATTAAAAAATTTTGTCAGATTTTCTGATGTGGTACGTTATTGCTCCTTGATAAGCAATACTTTCAAAAGATTTAATTGATATGTTAGCAACATTTTGGGTAGTCTCCATTTATATGTGATTGTATCTAAAAGCATCTTCTTAACTAAAGTAGAAAATAGTGTCTTTCTTCTTTACTGATAGAATAATATCTCTGATTTGCACAATGATTTCTGTTTAGTTGTATCTTGTAGCTTAGAATTATCATAAATAAAATATTCAGCTACTATTAAAAGACATGCAATATAGTAACTTATAAGTTATAGAGCTATATTTAGTTTAAGCGGAAGTTTTCACCCAAGAGCTTGTCTGACAATTACCTCGATATTTCTATTATTATAAAAATTTAGTTCCTGTGACTCTTACTTCGTCAACGAGTTTCATTACATTAAATAATATCTCACTCAGTTTACTTTTTCATGACTTGTGATAGTGAACTCTATCTCATTAATTATTATTTGATTCTAAAAAACAAATCACTTGGAATTGTTAGTTCTGGGGGATTTATCGAAATATCTATTAGTCTTTTATGAAAAAAACTCAGAAGTATTGGAAGTCCAAGGCTCCAAAATTTAACTATTGTAGGAATACATTTGAATTTGGAAAATTAATTAAAAACAAATAAATATTAAATCAAAATCGTGGCAGTTAAAGTTGTCTAATTTAAACGATCTTGAGCTCATTCGATAGAGAATTCAAAATTAGTTGGACTTTATTATTGGCGGTACTATTTTATCACATCCCTAGATCGAGATAACTCGACTTTAATTAAACTTATCTAAATTCATTAAATTATACCCTCACATTAAAGTCGAGTTATCTCGATCTAGGGATGTGATAAAATAGTACCGCCAATAATAAAGTCCAACTAATTTTGAATTCTCTATCGAATGAGCTCAAGATCGTTTAAATTAGACAACTTTAACTGCCACAATTTTGATTTAATATTTATTTATTTTTAATTAATTTTCCAAATTCAAATGTATTCCTACAATATTAAATGCTCACATACTTTAGTTTGTAAAAATCTTAATGCACTTTCCATAACTTTTGATTTGGCATCGTTTCTAAGGATTGAAATGCCCCCTATATTTTGAACACCACTCGTTTATCTTCTTGTTTCTTCTTTATATATTTTGCAAAAACAAAAAGGGATTTCTATTAACCCTAGTGTTTTAAGAGTTATCATTGTCACCCTTTTCCGCCATTAGCTAACCAGAAGATTTTTCGAATCTCATAGTAAATTACTTAGAAGCATTCTTCTTGTCCTAGTAATTGTGTTTCATGGGGGATTCTTAAACTTATTTAACTTTAATAAAATCTAGTAAATTTAGTTATAAATCAATATTATTATGAATCCTTTTTACTCAAAGAATCAAATCATTTACTTGAGATAGAATGTAATAAATTTGAACAATTTAATACAAAATAAGATTAATTAGAATCAGAAATAAGATTATAAAATTGTAAATATAAGGAGTATTTAGTATAATTCTATTATTTTAATGATTTTTATAATTAAAAATTATGAATGAATTTAAAATCTTCATAAATTTCTTCGCACTTGGCAAATTTGAAGAGGTTTCCAATTTAATTTCTACTATTAAGAAAAAAATAAAAATTTATATGATTAATTGAGATAATTAATCATATAGATTTCACGAATCTATTATGCTATTATTGGTGTTAGCACAAACCATCAATTTCATTCAATGATTTGAGGGGGGGGGGCAACACCTGAACCAGTAAATTGTTTTCATATTTTTACCTTCCTTATATCTCTGTAAATACTCGATTAAGGTAAAATAAGGATCAATAAACATGAATAAAGCATTAAAATTAGGTAAAGACTACTCCATCGGGTCTAAATGATTAAGTTTATTCATAAAAACAATCATACAAAATATTCACTTTTTTCATTATCTTTTTTCAAAAAATATTTTTTAATTTTTATCTTAAAATTTTGATTTAGATAAATTGTTTCACAAGTTAAATTTTCAATTATAAGCCCATTTAAATACAATTAGTAATTCAAAAAACAATAATAATTTTATATCTTCTTATATTTTAAATGGGCTTATAATTGAAATTTAACTTGTGAAACAATTATCTAAATCAAAATTTTAAGATAAAATTAAAAAAATATTTTTGAAAAAAGATAATGAAAAAAGTGAATATTTGTATGATTTGTTTTTTATGAATAAACTTAATCATTTAGACCCGATGGAGTAGTCTTTACCTAATTTTAATGCTTTATTCATGTTTATTGATCCTTATTTTACCTTAATCGAGTATTTACAGAGATATAAGGAAGGTAAAAATATGAAAACAATTTACTGGTTCAGGTGTTGCCCCCCCAATGATTTTAACAAATCTACAATGGATTAAGTTAAAGCATATACTTCTAGCAAATATAACCAACAAATAGTAGTACTTAGTCAGATTATTTATTTTATATTGATAAGGAAAAAATAATCAATTTAGCAAAAAGTTATATCTAATCTAGATAAATAAGCAGCGCTCTGGACATAGCGACATGGTAACTAGTGAGATAGATAAATTGATTGTAAAGAAAATGGTTGCTAGTTTCATGAATTATCTCGAGGAAATAAAAGAATAAGTCCCCTTTTTAATTAATACTATTCATAATATTTGGAAAATTCACTTTAAGAATATGATATTCAAAATCAACAAGGATGAGTTAAAGCAGTTTAACTCAATATTCGCTGACTATATTGTCAGTGATACACTTGATGCTATAAGAATGCCTCAATAGCAAATGAGCAATAAATACAAAAAAATCAAAGAGATAGGCTATAATTTTAAAATTTTAATTATTTAAATATGCCTCTTAAATAGTCTTTGCTATAATTTAAACTTAATATTACATATTTTAAAGAGAGAAATTAAATGTTAGTAAGTATTAAATTGATGATTTACAATGTAAATGACCAGTATGACTACTTTGATAGAGGACACATCACTCATAGAGAGCCAGAGCAGAATTGATGAATTAGAATGTGCAAGTTACTGGAATAATTTCTACAATTAGCTTTATGCGGCCAATCATTCACGCATCAGTGGACTTCTGTGAGGGAACAAGCGCAATAAAATCTATAATTGTGATGATTAGCGTGATTACCTTGATTTTAAACTAAATGAATATGGGAGTCTCATTGCTGATGTCAACAATGGCTTCACGACCTCAGACATAAATGGTGATTTAATTGTAATATTAATTAAATCATACTTATTTAAATTGTTTCGAAATCAAATATAGATTTATAAAGTTATTCTTATCAGCTGAAGAATACAGATACTTCATTTATAAAGACAAACAGACCATGGCAACAGCAGGCAATTGCACAACATACACCTACTTACTTGTCAATTTCCTCTCTCAATCGAGGCTATATATAATATTGTCATTATTGATATTGAGGTGTTGTCCTTATATTTTCATTTCCCAATAATAAGAATTATTTGGACGGCACACAAATTCAAGCCATGAGACAGAATCTTAAAGACTGTAATTTTCTAACAGAGTTAAACGAAGCTAGCTAGAGTGCTATAGCAAAGAATTATATTATAGCTACTGATGTGTAACAATTAAACTATGAATGAGATAAGCCTAGTCTCTCTGAGAAAAATATTAAGAATATAAGGACAGCTGCAAAGGATGAAGAATTGTTTGATATTTTTAACAATTTAATTTTCTCTAACTTTGAAGTCATAGGGAATGTTTAGAAAAGGTTACAGCTGCAACTGCTTGGAGAAGCGGAGACTGTGACTCATCTCAGAGGTAATAAACTCAATTAGCAATATAAAGGAATTTTATTCAATTTATCATTCTTTTGACAATTATTATTAATTTTCATGAACTATTTATCTATTATTGTCCATTTACATTAACATTTTTAATTAAGTTTGCAATTACCTTGTTATACATTTAGTTGTGGTTAATATTTAATTGATATAATTGATTTATTTATTAATGTTTATGATGGTAGGTAATTCATCAACTGCTAAGACACAAAATGGAAATCTCTCCATTTTCCACTAACATCCTTAGTCGTAGTTCAACTGATGTAGATCTCTCACTGCTACTATTTTTTGCGATAGGGACACCGAGAAGAAGCATTTAGAAGCTGATACTATGGTGTTTGCTAACAGAAATGTCATCTGTGTCGGTGAGTACGACAAGACGAATGATTTAGATAGAGTTACCGTTCATGAAGTCATAGAGCAACAAATTGTGGCAGTTGCTAAAGCTGTCATTGGTGAGAGCTTGTATGATATATGCAGAGTTATTTGAGCTGCAAATCCCATCTATGGAAGTTGTACAAGAGATCAACCATTTAACAGGAACATAGGCATGAAAAATTGACAACTTGTAGGTTTAACTTATTACAAATTATTAAACAAATATGTTTGTTACTTAGATTAAATTTATTATTAGTTAACTTAAATTATAAAGACGTAGATAGCGACAGAGGATACTCGGAAAGAGTTATTGGCAATCACAGACACTAAACATTTAATCAAATGAATTAAAAGTAAATTAAAATTTAATTAAAGCAATAAAATTCTTCTTGTTGCTTTTAATCAAAACATGTTTATATTTATCTAGATGCATTAGAAGTTTATTTCAAAGAGATTTATACTAATGCATAACATAACAAGCAGCTTCCTATCATTAATTTAGAGGCATTTTTCGCACATACTTCGCAGGAGCAATCAGCAGTTATAAATTACATGAGGAAATGTTTTTTAAATGATATAGCACAAAAGCAGTCAGAATATGTTCAAGATTCAATTAAATATGGTCCATAAGTCTACTATGTAGTTAAATACTTATAAAATGAAATATTAATAATATTTTATTAAAAGATAGTAATTAAATTAATTTTATAAATTATTGATAAGAAACAAGACGTTGAACTACGATCAATCCCGTGTAAATGCGGCCACTCTTAACATCATTATAAAATTTGCCGAACTAAGATAAGAAAAGACTATAGAGTTTAGTAGAATAAGTAAAGCTGTATAATCTCTTAAGGAGAGCATCTATAAAGAAAACCAAGTTAATTAGAATAGAGTTTAGGAGGATGAGAACAGACTTTATGCTGAGGACAAAGATAGTTGAGATGATTAATGACGACCAAGTCCTGATAGGGAATGGTTAAGTCTTGACAAGTAATTGATTAAAATAATCGATGAAGAAGGATTTTAACAATTAAACCACTCACATTTTGTTATTAATCATTTACTTTAAATTAAAAAGAATTAGAAAATTACATACGATTTTAAATACAAAGAGAAAAGGAAGTTTTAGCACAGTTTGATCTAACAAACTACCATGAATAAGATTAACTAGATCATCAGGAACTATTAATATATAAAACTTCAAGAATTCATAGCAATCTTCTATAAAAAACTGTTAAAGTGATTCCAAAGCAGTAAGACACCAAAAACCAGATGATTAATCTCATTTGAATGGAATACCAGATGACGAAATCTAATTATTTAATCTTTTTGAATTAAAGGCATAAATCACTGAACCTCTACAAAAACTATAACTTTGAGACTCATGCTATTTTATAAGCAGTTGATTTCTACAAGAACTATTCCTTTATAACAATTAACTGTAGCTCTACCTGTACATATTCTTGAGCAAAACTTTCTTTTTAAAATTTCACAAAGATGCTCCGCAATAAATTTATAACGGCAACAGATAATGAAACTTTCTAAAAAAGTAAATTATTCATGCTTAACATTATAAGATATCTTGAAGATGATAATCTTGACTCGTAATTATAGAATGACTTTTAAATTAAGTCAAGCCAAATTAAAAAATACAAATTAAAATGGATAAAAATAGTGATTTGTGGTCAATTTTTACTAAAATTTTAGATTTCAATAACTTTATTTAAATTAAAATTAAACTTATATCAACAATTTTATCATAAATAAACAGCTTATGATAAAAAAATATTTAATAAATAATTTCAATCATTTTAATGTCATATTTAATATCTTAAAATTCTTTCGCTATACCTAAAATTTCTTGACCACAGCTTGACTTAATTACATTAAAGGAAGGGAAACCTTATTTAATAATTTCAATAGCCCTTTTCGTTTGAATACAATCAATTAAAGAAAATAATGATTTAATTTTTTGAATAAGCTCAGTGAGTCAATCTAATGGAAATAAACTTGCTAAGTTTTGTATTAATTCATATATAATTATTCAAAGCTCTAGTTTAGTTTATTGAATGGGACTTTCTCTTAGTTCTTGAAATTTAGTCTTTGAGCATTAAAACAGGAGTAGATTTTGAATTTATGCATTTTTTCAATAAAATATTTTACCATGTTTCAGCAAATATTTGTATGAGTCTGTAAGAATTGCTAATATATCGTGATTTTTTTCTTGTAATTTTCCAAATAATTTAGTTGTTAAGATTGCTAGAGGAATATATAAAGAAAATGAATATATATGATAGCAAAAAAGTATGATATTATATCTTATTTCTGTTTTGTTTAGCGGAAGCGATTTTTCTAAAAAGCCTCGAATTGATATGAAAAATAAGCACTTTTTGTTAAGCTATATATAACTTTATTCTTTAATGTGTTGAAATCTTCCAATAAATTATTGTCTTTACTTTATGAGTTTATTATCTAAGATTTTTACCTTTGCTATTTTCTTCAGAATTAATAATCAATAAGTTTGAGTTATACTTGCTATGAAGATCATTAATTCTTGGTCTCTCTAAAAATTCTGCCTAATAATTGATTTGGTAAAATAGACAATAATGATTTCCAAGCTTTTTCAATTAATTTTTCTAGAAGTTTACAAGAAAAACTTTATGCAATCAATCTAAGTCTCCCATCATAATTTATTGAGTCAAACATTTGTATAATATAATTTGATACCTATCCTCTCTATTTCAGTAATGACTTCTTTTAAACTTAATCTGCCATAAAGATTCTTGTCAAAACTCCGGATTAAAATTCCTATTTTTTAATATATCTTAAATTCAATCATGAACATATTAAAATAGCTTAACAATTTTAATATAGTTCAATCCATTCAGATATTGATTCAAGTTTAAATGGCTTTAAGTTTGTCAGAGTTATTGTTACCATTCCAATTTAATAAACAATCGTAAGTTGAATATGCAATAAAAGATTTGTTTTGGAAAAAGTCGCTTGAGTTAGTTTAAAAATGTTCCTAAATAAAATGAAGGGTAGATATTAATAAACATCTCAAATATCTTTTGTAAATTTTCATGCTTAAAATTTCTCTATCATTTCAATTTTATTATCCATTTAAGTATCTAATAAGGTAAAATTTTTGAAATCGAAGTCAGTTCATTTTCTTGAAATACAAAAACGTAATGTATATTAAAATCGAAGCAATTAAAAAACATTCTTAAATTAAAAGTAATTTGTGTTATTTTGTAAATCCACTCTTACAGTCTACTTGATTTCCGCTTGTATTATCGTTATCTATTCGAATATTGTCACCAATCGGTAGTATCCTAACTTCTTAGATGTATGCGTCCACCAGCATCTCGGTTTTATCACTTTCCAACTAGTTTATTTGTACCACTTCCGGATTTTTGTGAGAATATCGTGTTCATCTACCGAACTTTTGTTAATAACAGTATACTGTTCTTCAACACACACTTCTGAAAAAAAACAGAATCGCAATTATATGAAATTTTTTTCATATATAAATTGTTGGTGCAGCTAGATATCTACCTTATTATTCATGAATATTTCACTTTTTGCTAAAATGTTTCTGCTTTTGCAGAAACTTATTTCTTTACAGAGAATTAATATTTGTTGAGAGTGTTTTAATTTTAGCAAAAAATGAAATATTCATGAATAATAAGGTAGATATCTAGCTGCACCAACAATTTATATATGAAAAAAATTTCATATAACTGCGATTCTGTTTTTTTACAGAAGTGTGTGTTGAAGAACAGTATACTGTTATTAACAAAAGTTCGGTAGATGAACACGATATTCTCACAAAAATCCGGAAGTGGTACAAATAAACTAGTTGGAAAGTGATAAAACCGAGATGCTGGTGGACGCATACATCTAAGAAGTTAGGATACTACCGATTGGTGACAATATTCGAATAGATAACGATAATACAAGCGGAAATCAAGTAGACTGTAAGAGTGGATTTACAAAATAACACAAATTACTTTTAATTTAAGAATGTTTTTTAATTGCTTCGATTTTAATATACATTACGTTTTTGTATTTCAAGAAAATGAACTGACTTCGATTTCAAAAATTTTACCTTATTAGATTAAACAATAATTTAAAGATATATTCAGCTTGAACTATAAAAAAAACATAATTTAAATAAAAATATTAATCCTACTGTTTTACAACTAAGAAAAACTATTATTTTATGCATAATAACACTGCCATCCTTTTTCATAAATTTCAGTCTATATAAACTTAAATTTTGAAATTAAATTTAAGCCAAATTTATAAATGATAGAGGATATAGAAACTTACATTCTATCTTTTTGCTATTTAATATTATATTGACTAACAGCTACAAGCATGAAAAACTTATTTTGTATATTATATGGTACTTTTTTTAACTTTGAATAAAAAAATATTATATCTTGTTTCTCTTCCCATTAATTTTAACATCTAAGATATATTTCTATATGTAGTTGATAAAAAATAATCGGATTAAATTTATCTATGATAATTAGAATAAATATAATTATTGGAAGTTGAGATACTTCTAAAATTGGCAAATTGGATTTAATCAATTTAATTCATAATCAATAGATTATTTTATAGAACAACATTCTTTATTTTTTTAAAATAGAGCGTTAATTATAAATTATAATTAAATTATTATAATACATATTAGCCAATTTAATTAATGGAAGATCAACACTAAAACAAAAATTTGAGGTTATGGTTTTATCTTACATTATGGGTCTAATCATCAATATAGTAATTACAAAACTTTGGCCTGCTTTAAAGGCATATCGATAATTTTAGGTGAGTTATTGTATTTGACTAGAAGGTTTTTCTTCCTTTCACCCCAATTTAGTAAAAGGGGAAAGGTAAGTCAAGCTTTCTAGTGCTGTGTTTCTCTTTGATGATTCAAAAACAAAATTGCATCTTTCTAGATGCTGAACATTAAATAGAGACTTTCTCTTGAAAGCCGAAGGCTCTATCTGAATAATATGCAAGTACTATTTTACTGCTTCTAAACATTATATAATCTATAAAAATGTGAGATCATATACAACGTCATGAAAATAAAAAATAGAATGAATCATAATTAGGCTCAAAGATTACAAGACGCAAAGATTGCTAAGCTTCATAGCTCTAATATAGTAAGTTCATGGGCCTTAGAAGATATTTTATATTAATATTATTTAATCTATTCCAAACTTGTTCTAAGACATGGGCTGTAAGGTACAGAAACTTCATTTCTAATAAGCATGAGATAGATACAAGACTTAGGCTGTTATTGTGGGTATTAGCAGGGAAGAAGGGCTAGAGGGTAACATAGTCGAGCCATTTTCAATAAAGAAATATAACTGCAGAATTATGACTGAATATTTTGTATTAAACCAGGACACATAAGTAGTGGCATTTTGGGATAATTTGCTTAACCATTATAGTAGAGCGGTTCAATACTAAATTAGAGGACATGGATGAAAGTGCCTTTTCAATGCACAATACTCCTCGAAGTACCATTGTATCAAGGATGTCATTTCTAGAATAAAGCACCACTGCAAAGAACTATATTTATAAATAATGAGTCCAAGTATTTTGCTGCGTAGGTCATAGAGTTTCTCAAAATCTCAATATAATTAATGAGCAATTATACATTACAGAGAATTTTTAATAGATCTTTTACTTTAATGGGGGGACTATATTAGGTTGAATTTAATTCATTTAGTTTAAAATAAAATCTCAATCTCCTAGTCTGATGGCTAGTTCTTGGCCTATCTCTGTATGAATGAGGGGACTTCTCTGCTCATTAAATTCTTGGGTCCGATGCCCTTTGACTTCTTCTTAAACTAAAGGAAGGGCTTTGATATCGTGGTAGAGTCTTTCTATTTTTACCTTCTTAGTTTTGATTTGAACTTAAGCATTTATTATGCTTAGCCTTTTGTTTATATACAAAATATTCAAGAGATTTATGAAAAATAAAATGAAAAATTTATGATTGTAGAAATTAAATTAACATTACTCAGAATACTTAAAATAAAAAATGGAAATAGATTTCTATAAACAAAGTTTCATCACCATTCTTATCATCATCTTCATCACTGTCATCTTTTTTTCTTTGCTGTCGCCATGCGAAGCAACTGTCGAGTGACACCTCAGGTCCTATTAAGTAGGACCGCTAAAAAAACTAATTTATAGATATTTTTTTTGTAACTTACATTTTATGTGAAGTCACATGGTTCACCTGCGTCTGATTACTAAGAATATTTTTTAACATATTAAGTTTTGATATTAATTAATCTATTACTTATTAACTATTATTTATATATTTTACTGGATTAAAATAGCTCACTCTAAAGACTTTTTTAAAATATCTTCTATTATAAAGACCTATCTTTTTATTCTCCTTAGAGTTAGGAAATTCTTCACTCTGTTAATGTACTTGATAAGTTCATTAACAACATTTGCTCAGAGAGTTCCCAGTACACCATAAATGTACTTTATTACAGGAAGCACAAGGTAGTTATCGTAATAATTTATGAATTTAATTATTCTTTCTATAACTATCCTGATTTAGTCCAAAAAAATTTAACTAAACGCTCCTCATTATAAATCACATTGAAAGTCTGCATATTTGCACTTTTAAGTAGATCTTTGTTGCCTGCCAGATAATCCTTGAGAAATCTCATGGTGATTTGGTTATCTGTGTGGAAGTAGTGTCCCTCAAGAAATATTAAAATAAACAGTACTTAGTATTGAATCTCAGGAAAGTTTAAAATCCTTCTTGGATCTGAACTTTTTATTAAAACCCCCTAGAGTCATGGCCTCTTACTAAGTTAGTTACTTCTTATATCCTAAATTGTTTTAAATTATTAATAACTATTTTACCAATTTGATTAATATTTTTAAATAGATATTTTGCATCCTGAGGAGATTCTTGAGCATTTCTCTGAAATTTACTATTCCTTGGACAATGCCCTAGTGATCTGAATTTTTATTCTATGACGATTATCAAATATTTTTTACGGTTATCTAGAAATAAATTATTGAAGTGAATTAAAGTAACCTCTATAGCTATACCATTGAGTGGAACTATAAATATAACAGTAATAAGTTTCATCAAAATTTTTTGCTTATGCATTTATAATTTCTGATTTTTATAGATTTATATGAAAAAGTTAAAAGAAAGTATTTGCCCATATAAAATAGATTAAAGCAAGGCCATGTTTAACTTAAATTTTATGACCTGACTCTGATTATTATATGCCAGTCTCAAATTATTTTAGAACATTTTGTTGTTGAGAGTTTATTTATAATTTAATCCAAAATAAAGAATAGCCATACTTGAACACCACCACTTCTCTGATTATTTTTTTAATATTTTCTCATTATTTCATTCTCCTTCTTAATGTTATTTAATTATCCATAAAAATAAAATTTATAATATCTTGCCATTTTTAGCATAACTCAAGCACAACAAAGGCTATTGTAATGCAAAAGTATCTACTCCACTTCCATCTTATAATATTTTATAGTCCATCTATAATGTAATCCTGCCATACTTTTTTCTCTAAATTAGAATATGCTTGTTAGTTTTATAATTAGACAAAAAGTTGAAAAAGGGTTAGATAAATATATTTATTGGCTTAATAGTTATCAATAATTCAAAAATATTATAATACAGTGTTGTAAGATGGCATTCTTCTAAATGGAAGTAATACACTTTTATTTGTAAGTAAAGATAATTTCTCTTCATTTTTATGGAAAGTGAGATTCTACTAATTTGTAGAATAGTGATATTTTACTCATCATAAATATTTAGTTGAGTGGTATTAGACATATGTTCAAGTAAGATACTAGGCAATATACATTTTCAATAATAACTTTTACCAATAGATTAAACTCTTGGAAATAGAAACAGTCAGAGATTACACAAAGAGGGTTAGAGTTCAAATAATGTGAGCACTCTTATGAGAAAAATTTTTCTGAGCACTCATATGAACTCAAAGCATTAGGTAGAGGATGAATAAATAAAAGCATAGGAAATGGAGATGAAATTAGCCTGAGTATTTTGCATGAAAATTTGACAGGGTCTATAACTGCGAGCGCCACATTTATAAATGAAAGCGTAAGACCTAGGATGCATTAGTAATGAAGGAAAAATTAAAGATTAAAAATATGCAGGAGTATATCAAGGGTATCAAGTTTTGTACAAAATTGGTGAATAAAAAAACTATGATCTATTGTTTTTAAGAGAAAATACAAAAATATCATAAAAAATGCTCTCACTGATTCTATAAAGTTTAGAGAAGATATAAAAGACATTCTCAAATGGCAAGAGATAGCTCAAGATTGCTTAATAAGATATGAAGTTGCTCTGAAGGAAGCAGCATGCAGATTAAAATAGGACCTAGCCCATAATACTGTGTCATATTAAGATTTTTGAACATGCGATAAATTTTAGTTCTAGGGAGGGTAATTCTTAAAATTTAGGCAATCATTCAGGAAAAAACATTTTACAGAGCAATTCATTAAAAGCATGAGAACGAGAAAATAGACGAGGGCATGTGATGAAAACTTACTCGCAGGAAAAATACACTGCAGATGGGGCTTCTACATGCATTGAAAGAATTATCATCGATAAAAAGGGAAATTTTCCGATATTGCATCATATCATTTAAAAGAGAATGTCATTATCGCTCCAGTAAGAATGCTATCCAAAAAGATTGATGAGATATGTAGTATTGAGCAGAAAAATTATGCCCAACATACTAAATTTAGAAATTTACGCAAAGGAACACTATCTTAGACCAGGATGGACCTAGTTTGCAATGAGCTTTAGTAGATAATGATTAATCATAATGAAATTAAACTATTAAAGCATTACAGATTTAATTTATGCATTACTTTTACTTTTAATAAAAGATTTTCATGATTTATCACTACTTGAGATAAGAAAAAAATATTTAAAAATCTATTGATTTTGAATGTAAATCGATTAAACTCTAGTTTATCTTTCTTAGAAGTATCTCAACTGCCAATAATTATATTTATTCTAATTTTTGTTTTACAAATTAGAGTATATTTTTTCAATATCATAAGGTAATTATTTTCATTAGACAAAGCATTGGAAATAAATAGATTCTTTCTAAATTCTTCAAATCTATCCATTCCGTTTACTTTTTTAGCAAATTACAATTCAATTTAATGATATGATCATAAATAGTTGACTCCATTCTTTCTTAATTTGTTTTTTTAACTTTGTAACTATAATTTTTTCTATAAATTTTATCCATAAGTAATTCTTCAAATTAAAGATTTATTTTTAATTTAACTAAATATATATTATTATTGCCTATTAAAATCAATTAACTATTGTAAAATGCAGTTGAATACTCCAATATTTTTTTGATTCTTTCCTTATACTTTATTTCTATATTATTATAACCTTTTACTATCAGAAGCTCTTATTTTGATTTTAACTATATTTTTATCAGTAGTAAGTTGCAAATCTTTATTCTCATCCTTATAATCATTTTTTATATATAAATTTATAACATTTAAATGATATTCTGAAAGAAAATGAAATTTTTTGAGTTTCTTTGATAGAATATGTCAAGATTAATAATATGAGAATTTTCTCAAATTCTTTAGACATTCAATCGTGTTAAATTATATCTCAAGTAACAATGATTATTATTTCTAATATTTGCTTCTGGAGCAGGAGGATTTTGGAAATTAGGCTTCATATAAATTTAATAATAAAATGACTTAGAAAAAATGGAAGAGTTTTCAACTTTCTAAAAACTAGCTGCTTTAATACTTATATGATAGAATACTAAGTTTTCCTCACCCCTATATTATTGCAAGTCTTATTTCTATAGAGAGTTGAATGTATTTAAAATTAATATTATATTTTGATTTATAGAAGATATGCAATTTGAGACAGTTGTACTTGGTAAAGTATGAATGGAATTTTTTTGGCAAGCTCTGAAGCACTTCAACACATGGAAGTAAAAATCATATTAAATATTAAAAATAAAATTAATTTTATTTTATCTTTTTTTCAGTTACTATTTATGTTATTTATATGAAATGATTGGTATAAAATCAAATTATTAAATAATAATGATTATAACCAAAATAATAGCATTTATTATTTTAATTTTAATAATCTTTCTAATGAGGTCTTTGGGACCCCTAAGTATAAATTTATAGGAACAAATGTCCTTTTATAATAATTAAAAGTCCATTACGGGATAATTCTTCATCCACTTCTGTCCAGTCAGGCTACTTTTGATTAAGCAGTTCTTGATTGTGCCCATTTTCATTTAAGCTACTCAATGTCACTTTGGAGTTAATATCTAAGGGCTCTATTCTGGTTTTGTTAATGGAAAAGTTCAATCCAAACCATCTGAGACACTTTATCAAGATGATGAGAAGTTCCCGTTTTACTCTTTAAAGCTTATGTAGTCTAACCCAGGTTAATCAAGAATCATTTATATAGTGTTTACGGAATGAATTTTAAATAAAGTTGTTACTTACTAACTAATGTATCATCGTTTCTTCTCTATTCAATAAGGGAAAGTTCATTAGAGAAGTCTACTAATTCTTTTGTTAAATTTGCTCTAAAATGGATCACATAATTGCTGAAACTTTTTAAGGTGAGCAAGTGAAGGGTTATACTTTATAGTAAGTTCAATAATGATGATTATAAATCAAGGCAAGTAATTTTCCTCTTTTTTTTGGCATCTGTATTTACCGTTAATCTCTCTCGGGATAAGTTGTTTTGTATATGTTTCTCGACTTTCATTATCAATACTATAAGTTCCTTAGCAAAGTTTCATTTTCGCTTTCATAGAGGGATAGGTATTTAAGCAGTATGATAAAAGAGAATAATTCTTTAAATATCTTTACTTATTTCCTTCCACTTAAGTTTGTTTAAATTTATCTCTTCTAGTTGGTGGTAGTCTTCCATTTTCTATTGTAATTAAATATGGAATATTTGTTCGTCACTGGCTACTATTTAATTTGTTAAAGGTTATGGTTTGTATTATCTTTTTATTGCTGGCCAGAATTAAACAGGTAATAATTATAGAAAATAATTGAAAGATTTATATGAATGATAAAAGATGAATTTTAAGGTACAAAATGTATTTTAGACAAAGTAGTTTTAATGGAAATATAGCAGAATAAGTGGATTAGAGCAAGCAAATATATAATTAGCTAATTATAAAATTCAGTCAGATACTGCCCTTAGCTTAGGGAAGCTTAGGATTTGATAATATCAAGCACTTCGAGATTCAATTATTCTAAATTAACATTCTGAATATAAAGACCTTTCTGAGGTTTATAATCCTCATTCATTTAAATTCTTAATTATAATAATAATTATTAGGCTTAAATTTAGTAAATTTAATAAAAATTTAAATTATTTATGTTTAATTAAATTTCTCTTTAAAGATTTCAATTTATTTAGGACCAAATTAGTTTTTAATAATTTTATAAAATTTAATCCTCATAATTATTATTAAAATTAAGAATTTAAATAAATGAGGATTATAAACCTCAAAGAAGTCTTTATATTCAGAATGTTAATTTAGAAAAATTGAATCTCTAAGTGTTCGATATTATCAAAACCTAAGTTTCCCTAAGCTAAGAGCAATATCTGCCTGAATTACATAATAAGCCAATTATATATTTGCATACTCAAATCCTCTTATTTTGCTATATTTCCTTATACAGACTCCTTTGTCTAAAATACAATTTGTACATAAATATTTATCTTTTTTATCATTCATATATATTTTCACTTATTTTTAATATCTGATTAATGCGTTTCAGTTCTGGTTGGTGCCTTTAAATGTTTAATCAAAGCTTGATTAAAATGAAGCATTTTAGAGTATTAAATTTCTTCCAATTAGATAGGCATTGGATTTGGAGTTAGGGGTTGTATATCCTATTTAGTACCTTAGGATTAAGTATGTAGGCTTAGGGCACGGTTTTTTAATGTTCTTCTTTGTTCTAAAGTGCTTCTGGGTGAAATAGAACAGGTTTTTCATGATAGCGAGACAATCCAATAAAGTCGAGTTCCTTGATTTTACAGTTTTACGCCATATATTGGTAAATTTAAGGTATCCACGTTTATACAAAAAGTAAAACTGTTTGTCCTTTTGATTCTCTCTTTGAAAAAGAAAAAGAGAAGGTCCTTTATCATTATTTGAATTGTGTCATTTAGGATGTCCTAGCCACTTTATTCCTTAAAGTCACCTATTTAACTAAAATTAAAGATATGAAGTCGTTTAAATTAGGATTTTGAGAAAAGAAGCAGTTGAGTTAACATTATTTCTGATTTGCGATAATTAACTTATAATCCTAAGTTAATTTATTTTTTTTTTAAGAAAAAGAATTAATCGAAATTAAATACTCTATAAATACAGGAAATCTTCCAATTAATATGGCATTGATTTTTTTCAAAAAAAAATTTTTATTTCAACTTAAAATATTTTTAAATACTATTTATAATTTTTAAAATTAGAGTTTTTGGAGCACACTCCGGAAGAGATGACTTCTTTATTACAGATATTTGCAAATAGTTTAGTTAAATTTTGGTAAATCTATAAAGGAGGTGAGCATAGGACCCACACTTTAACATACACAGCAGATGTATATAATAATAATTGATAATAATAATATTTTTATATTGATCACTTCAAGCATTTTTGTCTCACACGAAATCTGAGATTTCTTCTTTTATTTGATTATTTTGTAATACTTAGTGCTACCTGCCAACATGATGTTATCTTGGTAATATTCCCCTTCTTCAATATTCATCTTGATTTTTTGTTCATTGTTAGATTTATCGTGGTCATAGGTAATCTGTCATTTTTTATAGACTGTTAATATTGATGCATAGAAGTTGGTGCATGCTGACTATCAAATTATTTCTTAAGATCTTTTATTTGATACCCTACTCAATATTAGTTATTATCTTTGCTATCTAAATAGGTATTGATTAACTTTATCTGTAAGTATTTGGTTTGAAAGATATTATTCCATTTTATATCTTTCAATAGATGTTACAAGACTAATTCTATGACTTTTTTAAATGCCAGAAATGATGATGTTGGTTTTGCCCTGTCTTCACTGATTACATTTCATTTATTTTCTTCTTTAGGGAGTATCATCAGTCTTCTTTAAAAGTAATGTTGTGCTTGTCGTTGAAATTATATTTATCAAATCAAAGATCTTTGGTCATGAGTGCTCATCTCTCAATTTAATGCATCGTATATGGTCTGTACCAATCTTCTTGTTCTGTGATAGTTGCTGTAACACTGAAGCTTTACATATGTCTCCTTCCTTGTCGCTTTAGTCTAGTTCAAATCTTGACCATAGATGTCTAAATATTTTTATTATTAGCTTTACATTGTGTGTGATTTGGATTAATGGTTTTGTGCTAATTTGATAATGGAATATATTTATTTGAGTCTAGTTATAATTTTTTTATGATACTAAATTGTTATTAATTAATCTATTAATTTATTATTATACAAATTCATGAACTCTGAAATTAACGGCTAGTCTGACTTATTAATTTCTAATATTAAGAATGTTAGTTGGAGGTCTTTCCTTAATTATTATTCAAGAAGTTGATCTTGTGAAGCTTATTTAGGTATATCCAGCCATTACGGATGTTGTGCAAGTCCTTCTTGCAGATTCATCTTGCTTTACTTTGTGTTTTTCAAAAATACCCATCCATATATGTTAAAAGTTATTAGAAGGATTGTGATCTGATGTAGAAGTAATAACTTTCTTTATATTTTCAATATTTTGGATTATATAGTTTTGGTAGACTACGAACCTCTAGTAGGTTATTTCTTATCATTCTAGGAAAACTCACGTAGAAGCCATCCATCATGATCCATTTTATGTCATTAGTCTAAAATTCTTGAACTCTTTTGATAATTTTTTTTGTAATCTTTTGTGTAGCTCGTTTATTAAGTTGATTGTTTCGCTTGAATATTGGATTTTAAAGATATGTGAATCTTTGTAATCCAGAAATCCTTATACTATATGCCTTTTTAAAGTATAATTGTAACCCCTTGCATTATTTTTCTTCTTCAGAGACCTTTCCGTATTTTGTAAATCTTAAATTGAAAGTAAACTTTTCTTCTTAACCAAAGTGATCGTGTGGTAATCAGAAAGAGCGAATCTATAATTCATCATTTCCTGCAAGCCGATAACCAGAGGTTGAAGGTAAATATTGTCCTTTTAAAATACCCAGCTGAAGTCTATGTCTTGAAAACTCAAAGGAAGATTGATGAGATTGCTCTAAGACTCCTTAAAATTGATTTTAGCAGTTTTGTAAAAGTGGTTAAGGTCGACATTCAGGTATTTTTAATTTAAAACTCCAAACGACTAATTTAATAAAAAGATCAATTGAATCTTATTTAATGTCAAAGATAGTAGAGTTACCATAAGCTAATTATTCACAAAGTAATTTCAGATTTGAGATACTGTTGATCAAAAAAAGCTCTCAATAAATTAATTAATGCAATATTTATAGAATTAAAAAAATTTTGCATAGTAACAATTAAATATTTCAGAGATTCTGCCGAAGCTAAATGTGTGCTTGATATAATACCTGTTTTTGTTGATAAAAAAGAGGTTATGATTATATATCTAGAAAGCTACATCAAATCAAATTATTATAGCATTTGCTGGTAGAAAAGTGACTTTTAATTATTTATACAATAATATATAGATTACTATCATACTATAAAACTAATTTGATTTATTAACTTTAATAGAATATTTTTAATATAATAGATCTCGATCTCAAGGAGGAGGTGCCAATTAAAATAGGATAAGAATTCACTTTAAAGAATTGGTAGTATTTTTAGGAGATATGTGAAAAGAAGATAAAGCTATTAATAATCTATTTTTGAAAATTGCAACGAGGTAAAAATTGATATATTATAGTCAATAATTTTTATATTACAGTTAAAAATCATACAATTTAAATTGCAGAGAAGCCATTGGTAGATATGAATAAATAATAAAAATGCTACAGTTAAGATAATAATATTTTAGATAGACAATGAAATAGTTATGAGAATATTATATTTAATTAATTAATAGAATATATTGAAAATAGATTAATTAGTAATGTTCATATATTTATCATAATTAATTTTAGTAAATAATTATCTTTACCTCATTATTTTAGATTTATAGTTAATTGAAGTATATGTAAATTATGCATTTATAATCGAATTATTTTTAGCTCCATAATTTTCGCTAAAACAAGTCTATGAAATAAAGTATTCAAATTAAAAAAATATTTATTTCTTAAAAAAGAAAAATTCCTTATTAAATACCAATAATTTAAAAAGAAATCTTTAATTACCAAAAAACAATTTATATAAAAATATAATATATTCTAGCGATTCAAGAATCATAGATCACAGTAATTTGTTAAAAAGGAGGGGGCTAAGCTTTAGTAACAGTAGTAATACATATTCAAACCAAGGATTATGTAACTTATTTGTGAGAGCATAGCCAAAAATATATTTTATATTTAGTTTCTCAACGAAAGGCATTGCTAGCAAGAAAGGAGAAGAGTTTAGATATTTGGAAACGTCTAAGTTAGAATAGGGCATGGATGAAATTCAGGTAAACTTTGCTATTAGTGAGTACTGATTCTTTTCAAACCAGTTTAAGCTAATATACATTATATAAATTGATCAATTTAAATGCCAAATTAATAAATTCGATTCCAATTTAATTTAAGAAGAGTATTTAGAAGATAAATATTTAATGGGAAAATATTTTCCCAAATAAAGGAGTGTATGATTTAAGATTAAATTCCAATTTTCTAGGATCCTTTTAAAGAAAATAAGTTAAGATCTTTCAAATCTTCTTACCTATATATTAAATATAATGTTAAAACCTATAACATAGTATTTTTAAGGTATAGTCAGAATTTCGAAAGTTAGAAGCAAGATCAATATTTTATAAAAAATTAGGTCTAAAGATATATATTTCTTAAAACTGGCATTCATGACACAAATATTATTCTTCACCAATTTAATTAACTTAGGAGTGTATTTAAATTGACTCGTCAAATAATTTTCAAGATATGATGTTGCTCATTCATAAACTTAATTAGTAAATGGAAACTAGAAATTCCAATAAATTTAAATTGCATTTCTATTTGTTGAACTTACAAGGGGAGGAAAGCTAAAAGCTATACCTCATGCTGTAATTATATCGACATTTATAAATGAGTAAACCTATATTATTTTTATCATTCATTAAATGATAATAAAATCGTACTAGCGATCTAGAAGTGAAATCAATGTTTGAAATTAAGTATTTTCATCACTTCAGAATAAAATCTCCTTGTAAAACTAGGCTTCCCAACCTCTAATATTTTTACCAAGCCCGGATGTCGCAGATATGATGGATCCTTAACATAAGATGAGTACTCAAAGAAGAAAAATTTACCAGATCCTCATCTATTATTCTTGTTTATCGCCGAATTCACTGCACTTTTAAATTGATTAGGTTCCAAATTAATCATTGTTAAAATTTCCCACTGGTCCTTCAATTATTTTTTTGAAGGCTGAGCATCCCTTTCAATTAACACTATTTATATAATAACTCATCTTCAGGGTTACTCCCAATCGTGAAACTAACAGACGAGCGAATTGCAGACAAATCCTATCATGCCTCTCAGAATACATCATTTAATACCTTCAAACAGCAAAGATATCTACTAGTTTAAGGTAACTGGTAATAGATTACGGATCTCTATCGAAAAACTACTAATGTAATACGAATAGTAGATACCTCTCCCATACCTCTCAACAGTTTTAGAATAGTTAAATGTATTGTGATTACAAAGCTAAAATGTAATAGGTCAACTTGTTTATTGGGGTCCCGAGTTAATACCCTTCTTTAATGATGTCTTAACAAAGAAAAGATTATTACCTCAAATAATTTAATAAATATAAATGTTTTTTATTTTTAATTTTATGCTTTTTTTAAAATCGATAATAGATATGAATTGTAAAATAATTATCCAAATACCTCAATTTTTTTTAATCAGATTATAATGAAAATTTATATTCAGAAAGGGGCTGATATTAATCTAGTTCTAAAGAAATGAAAATGTAAACATAAATTGAGTCTACTGTAAGGTCAATTATATAAAGAACTTCATAAAAATATCTACTTTGCTGCAACATTAAGATAAATTCAATAATAATATAATAGCCTCAAATTTACAAAATTAGTAATTTAATTTTTGTGTTAGAAATGAGGGGATTCTAGATTTGCAAAAAATGTTTGTTATTTTGCTTAGAAAAAATCAAAAAAATTAATATTTTTATCAATTAAAAATATTAAAGAGTTATCAAGCATATTTGTATTTTAGTCAAGATCAGCATCTCTTTTACTCTACATAAATAAGCATTTCAGCTATCACTTTCTTACTTCTATTCTTCTAATGCTTCTCATTCATTATTGAATCCAGCTCTTTTCTTACTATAATTTTATCCTAAGTATCATCAATTGCCAAAGCTTGTTTAACATGATCATTTTTCTCCTCTATGATTAAAAATAGCAGAGGAACTTAAGCTGCTGACTTCTCTATTTATCACTTCGCTTTTGTATATTAATTTTATTTCGTAAACTATACTCTTTTAGAAGTTCTATCTTATCAAAACTAAATTTCTTCTTAGTCCAAGTTTTTTAATATTTTTTATTACAAAACATTGATACTTCAATCTACTTAATTAAATAATAAAGAATCAGAAGATGCTTTTAATAATATAATTGAATAACTAGATTGGATACATACTAGGATTAATTTCAATGCAAAGTTGTAAATTAGACAGCCTAATTTATTTATTTATTCTTGTTTTATTAACTTAATTAATTAATATGTAGGCTATGATCCTTTACAATTTATTTCCTCTTGTCAAACATTTTATATATATTTATATATTAACTGTATTTTTCATAAAATTGATAAATTTAGAAATACTTGTATTCTTTAAAGTTTTTATAATGTCATTTACAGAAATAAAGTATTTCCATACCTATTTAAATTAATGCCAGTTGTTCAAGTTTACTATTATAGTTTTAGTATAATTTTATTGGAATAGTGAGTCACATGTCTAATAAAAACTATTTAATAGGAATATCTCCTCATAAAAGACACTTAAGATATCTTATTTGCAGCTAATTAAAGATTATGTCTTGTCAATTCAGCTACTTAATAATGATATTTTATTAGAATTATAAATATTTAAAGTTAATTGAATATTCTCTGAATTTGCATTAATTAATCTTATTCAGATAGCCTCAATCATCCACACAAATTGCTCAGGAATATATATATTGGCAACATTCTCATTATCTGTAATTAAGTTCCTTGTAAGTTGTATAGATCTTAGACTCCTTCTCAATCATAGATATATATATATATATATATATATATATATATACTGCCTGTTACAAGAATAGTATCTTATTCTTTAGTAAATTAATGCAGAAACAAATAACTCTCTGGCTTAATTATTTTTATTTTATAATAAAATACAATATAATAAGAAATTAAATATATTATGTATATTGTACAACAAAAATAATGAATTTGTAAATTACATATTATCTATAAACTAAAAATTAAAGCATGATGTGGATTAAATTTTGTGTTTTTAAACAGAAATATTTAATAAACCCTTTAATTACAAAGTTAACTATTAAAATTTCAAGAAGAAATCATTCATTTATTCCGAGAAATTCAATTTATCCAGTCAATCATAGTTTGGATTTTCCTTAAACATTTATCAGCACATTAAGCATAAAAAGGATTGTAAAATATATTTAATTGATATATTCTAATTTTCTAGGTAATATGATTTTAAAATTAGCAAGGTACGTACCTTTTTTAATAGATATAGCTCTAATATTCAAATAATTTAATTCATTTTAAAAATTATAAATATATTTTACTCTTAATTATGAATTTCTAATTCAAAAATTCATTCTAATAATGGCCATTAATATTTCTTTCCATTCTTGTCTTTGAATGTCTGTCCCCTTCTGTGCATTTAAATGATCAGTAATGCCATTTGTGGAAGAGGAAAGAAAGTGCTATATTTATATGCCAAATTTGTAAGATCATTTTAGACTCCATGTCTTAAAATAATTAGGCAATGTTCTGTCCTATCTTTGTGAGTGGGCTTGAACCAGTTGGAATAATGTCAATTTAGTACAACATTAATGAAATTATATCTAATTCAAGATGCTTCAAATATTTTCCTAGAGCAGACTACGACTATATCTAAATTTTCTATATTAGGATATCATTTTCAAAAGTGCATCAACGTCATTTATTTTTATGGAGGCTCAGCTTTGCCGCTGCCCTAATCTTTTAAAAGAGATAAAAGTGAAAGAGCATTTACCTTTACTCTCAAGAACTTGTTACTTATGTTAACTAGTTCCAGAGTCTTATTATTGAGTAAATTTCTTAAGTGATTATGGAATAATATTTTGCCCTTTGTGTAGATTTAGAGTAATTAGTGGGTATAGTAAACTAGTCGAGTGGTTAAATTTATGGTCAATTGGATAACTTCTTGGTGAAACATCCTGTAATTTTTTTCCTATATAATATTTTCCCTAAACTATGATTGGTATATATTCAAGGTTTTAGGATTTTTTAAAAATAATACTGGTTTAAAGCAAATAATCTTATTTTTTATTTTGCGTATCAATTAGTAAATAGATCTTTAATTAATTGTATGTTATTACAAAAAATCAGTTTCCTAGGGTAAATGTAGGTTTCTTGGAAGAGGTTTTATTTTTATTTTAATCCATTCTTAGCACTATTAAAAAATAGTAATATCATTAAGATTGAAAGTTTTGAATAGCAAAGTGGTCAAATAAGGACGTGAAAATATGCGAAATGATGTAGTTAAAAGCTGAGATTTAATTGCTGCTATTCAGTTTGCTATGTCTCGCTAATTATAATGATTTGGTAAGTGTTTTAAATAATTGAGCCATATTATTAAAGATTCCAAAAACTACGTATTCTGGTTCTTTCAGTTTCTATCTATCTCTTTTTTAAAAATTTACTTGTATTATTTAAATAAGTAATAATTATTAAGACTTGAGATATATCCTTGATCTTCAAGTATTCTGCTTATTAAATGGGATCAATAATAAAATATTAAATTCTATTTAGGGTTTTTTTTGCTTGAATTATTGTATTTTGCAGATTTATTTATATAAACAATTTTATTTTAGAAAGTTTACTTAATTATATTTAGTATCCTGTAGGAAAATATAAGCGGAGAATGATGTTTTAACTTATGATGAAGTTTATACTTCAACGGTTGATTGACTCGATTTCAAAGAATGATATAAAGTCAAAATCAATATTTTTGGATATCAAGGCAAGGAGATATTAAGTATATTTTCAACTTAATAATAATTTAATATTTAAATTGTAAAAACAAAAATATTCAAAATAAAGGAAAATTATCATAAAATTATATAATAAATTAAAAACAAATGAATATAAAAAGCAAAACTAAATAAATATATGTCCCTTTATTTCTAATAAATTCAATATATATATATATATAGTTATCCTGAGATTTTAAGAAGAATAATTCTCAAACGAATTGACTTTTTAGTATATCTGATAATGAATCTATCAAGATTCAGTATATAATTTTAAATATAAACCTTTAATTATAATGTCGTGTTAATTTAAAAATAATAAGAATAAAATTTTACAAATAAATTTATTTTATACATAAAAATTTATATCATATATTAAGCAATTTGGTTTTCAGGAAATTCAGTGTAAATTTATCTTATCTACAATATTTGAGGAGGTTGAGTCGTTTTCATTTCATTTAAGCAATGTCCTATACGAATGAGATTTATTTAGCATAAAGAAGCCTACCGAGATGTAGCTCATATAAATAATTAATTCTAAGTTTATTATTTAAGTTTTGTTTATTAATGAATAAAGATTTTATCATTACAAAATTACAATTAAAACACATATTTTTCTTAAAAAATTTCTTTTTTGATAATGAGATTGATATATTCTACTTTCGTTGATAAATATTTCTCTAAGCATATTAAAAATATGACAATTTTTAACTTTATACAATAAAAGCATTGTGAATCTAGTAATTTTTAAAATAAAATTGCCACACAATTATAGATATAATGTTTAGAGCAGAAAATAATTTGAGCAAATGTCATAACAATAATTCTGATAATTGTCTTAGAACTCAACAATTATTATGATGATATATTTGGAAAAAAGGGAACTATACTAGCGCTTAGTATAATGCTCTATGTTTCCCTACTGAAAAGAAAGGTTGAAAAATGTAATTAAACAAATTGAACTAGGCACCCTCTATATTCCTAATAGTACATTTCTAGATGTCTTTTATTTTAAGAGATGGAGGAGTTTACAAGGAAAAATGCATTGAAACGAATGTTTTGTCATTCTCTGATGATTTCCATTTTTATATTAACTTTTAAAGCTAGTATATATTAATTATAAAAACTAATAATATTCATGCTAATTAGTGGCAGGGCTTAATTTTTGATAAATTTATTAAATTTATTGTCGCCAAAATATAAAATTTGCAAATAGTTACCGGAAAAATATTCAATATTGCAAAGAAACTATTTTGTAATTTATTAATTTGAAATAAGTTCATGATTCCAAAAAATCACATTAAATGTGTTTAATCAATATGGAATAATTTAAGCACCCTTAAGTCATATTATAATAATATTTTTACGGGAGATTTACCTCAGTTTTATTATATAATATTTTCATTGTTTTATTAAGATTATTATAGATCTTTAAAGATTTCTTATATTTTAAAAGGAGATATTTTGAATCCTGATTCTACCTTTAATTAATATCTTAAAGTATAGTATAAACATAAAAATTTATAATCTGCCGAGGCTAAAATGAAAAGACTTTATATATTATAAATCAAGATCATTCATTATAGGAAATAAAGAAGAATGGGTTTTAAATATTATTTTAATTTGTTTTAATTATAGACAATAATAAATTTGCCAGTGATTCTGGACTTATTTGATTATAGAAAAGATATTCTGGAAATTAATCATTATAATTATTGTCTGGGATAGAATATTCTATTAAGTAAATTTATCAATATTTATTTATTTTAAGTTCAAATAAGAAGTAAAAAAGAAATACAAAATTATAAATTTAAATTATTATAAAATACTTCTTTGACTTGGTTCTTTATGATCAAGACTATGACAAAAAGTATTTTAAAGTCTCTATTTTTTCTTAATAGCTCTTTAATAAAAAATTTAATTAAAATTCAAATTATTTATAATAAATAATGAATGAGCTAGAAAAATAAGTCAAGGAAAATGGCAGATAATCTGAATAATATTTTAATCTTCCAAAACTGCTTTAATCAGTAAATATATTAATAAGTTTATAAGTGGAAAAATTGGTTATTGTTTAAATCTTTTTACTATATTTATTTATTACTGTGGATCAGTTGAAGTTATAATTTAAACTGGGTTAGCTAAAACTTTTATAATTTTAATTCACAATGCTAATTATTCATTGTTAAGCAAGAATAGTTTCATTTAATAATATGATTTGGAAAAATTAAATATAGTTATTTATAATTTTTATAAATAATTATTTTATAATAATATATATATGAGGTCCCCCAGAACGTAAGATAAAAGGACAAATACTCTATAGTTCATTTCCTGCTAATTTTCTCTTTTAGCCTGTTCATCTTTATTTTACTTCCGTAGGTAGTATAGAAGTGTCATTTCTCTCATTCTTCTTATCATGGTCTTAAGCACTGATCCACTCTAGATTTTCCGAGATGAATTATCTGTAGAATGAGGGTCTCATATACTATTTGTGGAAATAAAGTTCCCAGGCAAATGCTATTGTAGGAGTGAAAGTAGGTGGCTCACTTGGAAGATTTTTGAATATCTAAGAATAGGGAAAGCCCCTTGTTTCTTTTGTTTAATAATTTCCTAAGGGTGATCATTTTAGGGTCAGTTATTAGATTGAACTTAAGGATAGTGTTCCAGATTTGTTTCACCTTAGGAGAGGGTGAAAGTGTTTATAAACTATCTCTTTGTCCTTGAGTCAGTCTAAATATTTTAAATATAATAATAATAATTAACTCGCATCGAGGGTTCAAGACCCCCTGAGCATATCAATTATGAAAGGACTAGGTCCTTTTATATATTAAATATTATAAATTTCTTTACAAATATCTCTCTATCTTTTTATTGGTGAAAAATATTTTTCTATTTAATTTTAAGTTAGGACTGTGACGTTTCAGATCGGTATACTTTTTATAAAAGTCAACCTTTGACCAGAATCAGTTTGATATAATTATTAAATAGGGGGCCCATTGTATGGAGTGACTCATTAGAGGATTTGATATCTTTGCTAAGAGTTTTGTTGTTTATCTTCCTCGTTTAAAAAATGTTCAGAAAAAACTTCACTAGGAGGGATTATTTTTAGTGGGAGGAGGTGAATTTCGTCAATCTGGCTGAAAATATAGACTCTTAGTTTGTTGGGGTATAGTCCATTAGTGAATCAAAGTTTAATCCAGGATCTTAAAATATACCCACTATAACTATGGGGTTTTGTTGTGGGGCTCTGGAATTCCTGAGTTAAAGATAGGTATACAGATATTAAACAACTTCGGACTATCTATGGAATTCCCACCCAAGTAAGTTCTCTCTACACGAGAGGTTAGGTTTGGTTGGGGCTTGTCTCTTCATACTTATTTATTCCTATTATTACATAGGATAGTAAAAGAGTTAGGAAAGGTGAGTCTAGATAAGGCACGTGTCTTAATATATGAAAGTTAGTATTAAATAGGGGACTCTTGTTAGGTAAGATAGTAAGTGTCAAATTGTTGCATGTTTGATACTAGTAATTAAGAAGGTAGATTCTACCAACTAACCTTATCATATATCATTGAAGTAGTAGCAGTCTCTCGTAGCACTCATTCTTCCAGCAGTCCCAGAAATTTCATGTCACTAGAATCAGAGTCGTCTAGCCATTCATGAGAGACCAGGTCTTCATCCTCTTCGCTAAGGATTTAGTGGCAAAAGTTTATTAAGTATGCCAGAGTATATTCAAAACCCCAACCCCAAAACCCCTTAATGAGGTTTATAATTGCTTTGAATTGTAGGGAATTTGTTAAGGGTTGGGGTTATTAATTAAATGCGAGACACTAATTACAAGCTATTGGGGTCAATTTATGATGAAGAGTACATAGATTTAGTGTTTAAATTGCGCTATGAATGTGATATATACAGTGAATAAATGAAACCTATACTTAATTACAAGCCTATCGCAGTCCTCTTAAAGTGAAGTCCATAAACTGTTCGTCCCACTGCCTTTTTGCAGTTTAACTCAAATAATAATAGCTGAGTTTTAAGTCTAAGAGAAGGACTAAATTTCAATCGCGAAATATTGAATATCTCATAAATGAAAAAACTTTGAGATATTGGGCTCACTTTTCTCTTGATCAACGTGCCACTATGTTTCATCAGCAGTTCCCAAAGTTGAAGATATCTGCTTAATCTATAGCAAACATTTATAAGCTAAATGGTATCTCTTACAAAGCTGTCAATCGCATCAAGAGAGTAATTGACTTTACTCAGCCATTTTACAGGAACAATTTAAATTATATTTATGATTAAATGTAGAGAGCCTAATAGAATAATATTAAGTTTATTCATGATGACGAGGTTTTGTTTACCTTCAAAACTTTCATCTAGAAGTCTTGGTATAAAAGACAGAGTAATATAGAAGCATATGACTAAAAAATCAAGGTACAAACAATAGCAATCCTTGGAGTATTAGCGAGAATGCTGGTCTATAAACTTATGTTATTCATCCTCGCTCTATTAAGACAGAACAATATATTAAGTTCTTAGAGCAGCTGAAGGATAAGTACCCTGAATAAGAGATTATACAATTCTTTGATAATCTCTCAGTTCATAAGACAAAGGAAACCAAGAAAAGTTATGAAAGACTTCGAATAACACCTGTATTTAACGTACCTTATAGACCTTAGTTTAATGGAATTGAATTTTACTGGGGCATTTTAAAAGGTCACTACAAGAAACTAAGGCTATACCACTTGATGCATGACCTACCAAAAGATACAGTAGACTTTATTAAAAGTTCAGCTAAGAGAGTAGACAAGAAGTTGGGTTATAAATGTGCAAAAGAAGGGAGAGTGAATGTTTATAAATAAGTATAAGACTTAAGTTAATGAATATTAAAGTGTCACATTTGTAATTCTTTCGTTGGCGCGGGCTTCTTTATCTTTTCTTCCTCTTAGAACTTTCCTCCACCTATGTTTCTTCTCTTACTGCCAGCGCCAGCATCTATATTCATTTAATCTGGTGCCTGAATGTTGGAGTAAAGTCTCTTACTAACTTCATATATTGTTTATGATTTTCTCTCTCTATGAAGTTTGCTGTGCTCTTTCATCAAGAAAATTGCAGTACCAGTTTTTTCTCAGGAGTTAAGCTTTAAATCTTACTTGAAATATATGGGTGCTTTTGCAGCTCTGATAGCCAGCTTTCACTTATTTTGATATCTTATTTGTTCTTATATTCAGGAGAGATGCTGTACCTCTTTTTTGAGATTCTAGAATTATCTCTTTCAAGTATTCGCCTTTTATAGAAGCAAGTATTCCAAAGAAATAGTTTCTTTCAGGCATTTCATTTGACAGCTGCTTCTTAGTTGGTAGGCACTGCGAAACCTGGGTCATTCATAGCGTCCTCATATAAATTTTTCACAGAGATTTCAGGATTGTTTGGAATCTCTGCAAACTTAACATCTTAAGTTTTCAAAGCTTTCTTTTCTTCGCAGAGTATTGCTCTTAGAAAATATATTTTCGTTCCCTACATCGTTGGTAGAAACAAACCAACTACAGCAAACAAATTATAAAGGAGGTTGTATTTACCTTGCTGCACTAGATAGCGGTGCAGATCTTCCTTGCTTCTGAATCTTGAAAGTAACTCTTGAGCTTACACTCTTTTCATTGCGTCATTCATTGACTCCATCTTGTTTACGGATCTAAGAAATGATATTCAAATTTAAGATTATTGATTTAAATAATTAATCTCAGGAGTACTTACTATTAAATATAGGCAACGTATAGGAGGTCAACCTCTATAAAGGATATGAAGAAGGTTTTGAGAGCTGGTTTCAAACTTGAGAGATTGATATCAGTTTTTATAGTTAAAGTTCCATATTTTAATTAATAATTTAGTACGTACTTAATTAGGAGCAGCTCCTAAAATGCTAGTACTTAATTAGGAGCTTTAATTAAAGCTAGTACTTAATTAGGAGCACCCTAATTTCAATAAAAAAATCAGAAAGTACCTCCTAAAGCAGGATGTACTTAATTAGATGCACCTCCTAATCCAGTACGTGTTATAATCAACTTATTATTGATTGTAAAAATGGTCAAATATTCTGCTTTCACTAAAGCTAATTCGTCTCTCGTCTCTCGATTTCCTTTTTTATTACAACCAAATCTTTCCAAGAAAGCTCTCTGGCTTTAAATTTTATTTATTGGCTCTCTTTTGAAAAGGAGGTTTTATAATATTAAATTCAAATTTAAATATGAGCGGTAACCTTTTGAGAAATCCAGCTACACTTACATCAAACTAAATGAGACTTTCCTTTGGTAATACAAAGAAATGTGATAACTGTGAGCAAAACACTGTCAAAGATCTACCAGAGCTATCAATAGAGATCTCTATTATTAAAATAGAAATTAAGAATATCAAGTAAATGGCATACAAGTGTTTTGGAGACAGAGAGTAGGAGAAAGTTATAAATGAAATTTCCATTTAGGCTGAAGAAGTAGAAGTATTCTATTGTGAGAAATGTGTGAGAGATTTTGCTCATAAGTCTAGCTAGTTCAGACTCATGAAGGAGCATAGAAAAGCCAAGCCTACTGTATACTTAAAGCATTATAAAATTAATGGAAAGAACGATTTTTTTGAGTGAAATAAGCAATACACTCATACTAGAGATTTAAAGAAGCATCTTTTATAAGCTCACAAGAAAGAAATAGAAGTAGAAATTAAGAGAATGAAATGAAGCTTCTATCCAAAAGAAAAAGAAGAGAATCTCTTCGACCTGTAGTACTTGAACAGGCTAATGAAGCAGAATGTGTTATGAAGGCACGCAACCTCTTAGCTTCTGAACTTACAAAAATTATTATCAAAATTCAATAATCATCGATATGCTTACAAGATTTATCCTTTCAAGTATCTCTTGAGTGACGATAAATTCTTGATGGAGTTTACTAATGAGTATCAAGTACTCACTCAAGCAAAGTTTAAAGAGTGTAGATACTTAATATAGCTAGATGCTGTTCTACTTGCCAAAGATCATGTAGCTTTCAAGCTCCCACTCTTGAAATGACCCTTAGAGATTTCATAGCTATTAAAGGAATCATAAGTAGCTTGCATTAATAACAACGCAGAATCTGCAAGGTGTGAAAGAGCTTCACAAATTAGGTTTTTTACATTGAGATTTGAAGCCTGAGAATATAATGATTAACTTTTCTCCTGTAAGAGTGACAATAATACATTTCAACAGAGCTTTATAAGTGGAGGTATCAAGACTTGGCATTGTTATGGGAACTCCTGGGTACTACCCAGAAGAGAAGACTGGAGAGATGGAGATTTTCAGTGGTATGTGTGGGCTCTGGCATCAATAATAAGAGTGCGATATGCCTCGCAATCATTACTACTCTACAAGGTGCGAAAAAGATGCAAAGCATAGAATAAAGCAATTTATTGGCAAGACAAGAGTACCTCATGCAATGAAATAAATGGCAGAGTAAATAATAATCAAGCCAAACACAAGAGCATAGATAACGATTGATATGCTAGAGTTTTGGATGAGCAAAATAAATTTCAGACCCCTACCCCACGATCCGAAAGTGCATTTTGAGTGATTAAATTAAGCACATTTACTATATATTTCACATTAAAAACTATTAATTACTCAAACCCCTAACAAATTCCCTACAAATCAAAGCACTTATAAACCTCATTAAGGGGTTTTGGGGTTTTGATTCTTTGTTATATTAAGAAAGAATATATCTTCCTATTTCTATCAGGAAGGCACTAATACTTAGTAGAAAAAAGAAGGTTTGAGTTAACAGTCCTAAATTTGAGGAAAATTATTTCACTTAAACTTGTCATCGCACCCTTGACCTTACTAACTCAGAAAGTTTAATTTTTTTAAATATAATTTTTACATGTAATTTTTTCAAATATTATTTTAAATAAAAACCCTAAGAGTAAAAATTAATGCAATTTTCGTTAATTTTTTTTAAAAATTATAACAATAAAATTATTAATGTATTTAAATAAAAGTAGTCTACAAGTTATTTGCATCAGTAATAATTTGAATAAACTAATATATTGTTTACTTTGATTTAGGCAAGAAAAGGATTAAGCCCAATTATATTGTATGTATTGGGTGATTATTAGAATAAATGTGAAGGTTTAACTTAAGGATTCCAGGGTATATATGGCATTTAATCTCTAATTTATTAGATCATAAATGTGTAAGCAACGATGCCTCGTTATGGTTCTTGGCTAGGGCATTTTGCAGTTTGTGTATTAGGATTATCCACTATAGAGAATGGGGAGTGGCTTGACTTTTAAAATAATTTTGATAGGTCTTCATGAGATTCTGCTTCATTTCCTGGTTCAGCAGCTTCATTTTGTAGGAGAAGAATAGACTCATCGCTCAATGCTAGGCTGTGATTATCTCTTCTTTGCACTCCTTTGAATCCTGAAGTACGGCAATGACAGTTTCAAATGTAGGTAAAATATTCTTCTCTCTAATATCAGAAGTACCTGCAGATAGTCTCGAGCTTGTCATGAATCTTTTGTATTGGATATGCACTCATTGGCTGACTACATTACTCAAACTAAAATATTTTAAATTAATAATTGATTTAATTAAATAAATAAATATACAGTATTCTGTTAAAATTTATATCTTGAATTAATCTATTAACAATTTTACTATTAAGCTTATCAATAAATTTCCAAATCATTTTTACAGACGATGTCCTGACTAAAATCGATCGTGAACTCATATGAGATGGCTCAATCAAAAGTCCTTTAAAATCCTAGGGATCACTTAATACTCTTGACAGAGATATATTCTCAGACAAAGATAAACTCGATTTACTTTATCCTAAAAATGGAATCAAAACATATTTTTACATAAATATATTGCTTTAGGGTGGGATTCCAATTCTTACAGAAACTTTCAGTGTTTAGACATCTTTCAAGCTTAAATGCTTAAGTTTATCAACCAATAAGACCGCGAACGCGCTTGTGAGCCACCTCATGCCCATTTTCGATGGTTAAATGGCCTGAACCTGAGCATAGCTCCTCAACTGCTTCCTATAGGTATTTAGTTATCAGATGCTTACTTTGTGGAGAATGGCAAATGCATTGGGTTGAGATCTCTTCACTTGATGAATCTGAAAACCTTTTCCAAGGGAGTCATGTCGTCTGGTATGGGCCAAGAAACCAGATGGGGATGTTCAACTTTTACAGGACGGCAGTTATGTAATTACTGAGGTGGTAGGACCCGTTGTCTATCATCACAACAGGGAGTATATGAAAGTTGAGTTAAAGCTAAAAATTGATTGTCTAGGTTGCAATGGCCTCATCATCTATGTCATTTCATTTTCATTGCATGTAACTTTTTTTGAATTCCTGTGGATTAATAACTACTCTATTTCTATTTAATAATATTGATTGGCAAACTTCGAGTCTTCTTTTCTGAGAAATTCAGCACTTAAAATGTAATAAGATTAATCAATGGTAATTTACTGTCTCTGAATCGTTGATCTTGTTGTCTAAAAAATTTCTAGATCTCAAGTCCAAGCTTTCATGTAGAATAAAGGTAATACTTGCTACATTAGAAACTTAAAATTTAAAAAATGTTGACTTTGCCGTAAGTCTTATCGCTCATGAGGTTAGAAGAATTTAAATTTGCTAAGGTGGAAACTTTGATGTAGAATGTGACTGAATAATAAGGAATAATAATTAAATCAAAATTTCGAATGAATCTCTTGAAGTTAAGGATGCCAAAATAGATAGAAGGAGGTAAATCTAAAGTAGCTGCAGAAAAGTAGATCGAATGTTCTCATAGTCTACCTATAGTCTCAAATGAGATAATCTCCATTGTTCTCTCTCATGGCATTAAACTTTGCAATATTAGCATTATAGCCTTTTGAATTATATTAGAAATGTCTAAGAGCGAAAAATGAATATTTAGATGCTCCCTAGCTTAAGATGCCGCTACATCAGTGTTATTTGATATGCTCACTTAAGATATTCTAGAGTAAGCATTCCTTGCTTGACATGGGTAGTCAATCTCTTGGTTGAACTTGGAACTTGGTCGAGACTACTATCACTTCTTCACTGAAACCCCGGGGTTTGGCCTATTAGTACTGTATAGGCCCCACCTAGGTCGTTAGTTGAGTCATCACTTATTGGCTTTCCAATTGCTTTTCTAACAGTGCCCTCCCTCGTTTTATCCAGCTTCACCTCCTTTTATCAGAGCAAATTATATGGATTGTCTAGTTTTCTCGCTGAAGTGCTTAGCTCGATTCTTCACTCTAACATGTTCTTGTAGTATGAGTTGACCTCCTTCCACAAGATGGTTTAGACCACGTCATCAATTATTCAAACTAATATGAAAAATTTAATATTATAGAAATTAAATTAACTAATAATTATTGTATTTACATTAAAAACAAAAACTTATCATACTAATTAAAAATGGAAATCTCTCTAGTATTGTCTAATCTTCTTCTTCATCGTCTTCATCTTCATTTAAGAATTCATATTCGACCTCTAAATTCCATCTTTCTGTTGCCTAGCGAAACACCAGTCCCTTTGACACCTTAGGTCTAACCAGGAAGGACCGCCATTAAATAATTTAATTAAATGTTTTTTGTAACTTACATTTTAAGTGAGTGAATAGACTCAACAGCGACTGATTAGAAAGAATACTTATTAATATTTTAAGTTTAAATATTAATTTATTACTTATTATACATCATAAATCTAAGCTCAGAATCTCAAGCAAATGGTAATATTGTTTAGCAGACATCTACATTTTGTATCAAAGATGGAAGGCTTGAATATGTGCTAAGCGATATAGCGGGCTCGGTAGATGTGACATCATAATCTGTTGGTCTTGTTCAGCTGGTGAGGGCAGAGGAAGTTTATAATATTGGGGTAGGCTTCGTTCCGGTGGTCCTGCATTTGTAGTAAGATGAGAAGGTTTAACTACTATAATTAGGGGAGTGTACAAAGAATAAAATTTAATAAAATTTCATTTAAATTTTGTATCTTTATGTTCTATGTTGATTTCTATATATTTATTAAGCAATTAGTTAATACTACTAAAAGCTACCAAATCAATTAAAATGAAACAAATAATTAATTTTTAATTATTAAATTCGCAATTTATTCAAATTTCACTCTTATGGTTTTATTTATCAAACTAAAAAATAGAAATATGATTTTTAAATAAATCCATTAAAAATAAGTCATGATAATTAATTTCATATTACAATGTACTAATCAAATCAAAGTTGACAAAGATAAGTATTTATTGTCAAAAATGAGTAAAAAAGAGTTCTAAGTGAAGCTTGTTCTTATTTTTTTTAAATAATTGATTCTATAACAAAAATCCAATTATATTTCTTTTCAAATTTTTACTTAAGAGATTCCTTTTAGTTTTTTATCATCAATTATTATTTTGAAAATTTTATAACGATTATTTTCTTAAATTTACCAACAATTTATTGAATTTTAGAAGTCTTTTTATAGAAATTGCTTTAATTTAATATAACCTTATATAAAAATAATGTCTAAAATTAATATTAAATTAATAAACTAGGTTCCAACTTAATTATATTTATGAATTAATAAAGAATGTTGCATGTTTCTTCAACCCACTTGTTAATATCTTAAGAACTCAGAAGTATCATGTCTTTCTTGTTACCTAACAATAGAGGAGAACCTTGTTAAATACTAACTACAACCAAAAGAGGTATTTATTACACTCACTCATGGATGGTGACGATAAAATGGTAATATATGTTTATGAATAAAAGTTGCTTGATCCTTGGGGATTAAAGGAATTTAAGAATAAAGTAAAGAAAATCAAGGCTCATCATCTCCTCCTTAAAGCTTCAACTATTAACATAAACCTAGAAACTAGTAAGTGAAAGCATTATGTGGAATAAAGCTATAATAATTATTTTAATACCAATATTTATGAAAAATAAAATGAAAAATTTATGCTTGTAGAAATTAAATTAACATTAATCAGATTACTTAATATAAAAATGGAAATATATATCTAAAAGAAGTTTCATCTTCTTCACCATCCTTATCATCATCTTCATCGCTGTCATCTTTTTTTCTTTGCTGTCCCCTCCTAGTGTCGCCTTGCGAATTAACTGTCGAGTGACACCTCAGGTCCTACCAGGTAAGACCGCTAAAAAAATTAATTACAGATATGTTTTTTGTAACTTACATTTTATGTGAATGCACATGGTTCACCTGCGTCTGATTAGTAAGAATACTTATTAACATATTAAGTTTTAATATTAATTAATCTATTACTTATTATAAATAATAATTGCTTTGATCGATGAGAATGAGAAGAATTGAGCACTATAATTACGTCAATATTATATCGATCTATTTTAAAGAACAATCTAAGACAATAAGACCTAAATTACAAATCATGAAAGAAAGATTTAATTATGAAGAAGAAGATCAAATGGCTGATTGGATAATCAGGCCTGATGACTCTATCAGATGAATAAAGTTTAGACCATACAATCTTGAGATTATCTATCTAAGTTTAAAGAGGAGTATAAGGTAATCAACACTTCAAGGGACTAAGTATAAGGATAGCTATGAACTCTAGTTTTTAGTTTAATATTAATAATAATGTCTAAAAACTAAATAACAATAATGATTGTTATTATTGCTATTAGTGAATGCTTAGAGATACTCCATTATAATCATTTAAGAGATTGGTTAACATAAACTGATGATCAAATTTAAAATCATTTTTCTCAGAATATTTTGTTGCATTATTAGCTTCCTAATATAGTGATTCAATTTTATAGCCATTAGTTAAAACAATTATTTATTTTATTATTATTTTTGAAACATATGTATAGATATAGATTTTTTATTTTTTATAAGCTATTTATAAATAAAATTCATTCGATTTATATAAATAATCAACTGTCTGCATGTTAATTCCTACTAATTAAAATAAAAAATTGAGCATAGTATGCGAATAGCATCTGAAAGTAAAAAAAATATTAAGACTGAGATCAATATCGCAGCAGAAGAGGAGAAAAGTACCATCCTAACCAATTAAAAAGCAGGAAAAAAATGCAATTTATGATTTCTTTATCAGTTACACTATAAAAAGTGATCACAGTAAACGATCATTTTAGCAAAATTAATATTAAAAGGAATAGTTCAGTTTTATAAATTTATTTTAAAAAATCAGTGGCATTATACTTTCCCGTGTTAAGAATAATGACATAAATTTATTAATTAAAAAGGACAACAGTATATAATATTTGGTAATGAGTCATTTCCTTTACTTTTTGCTGCCTTATATTAGTAAAAACATTGGAAGTATGGTATAGAAACTTAGGTATTTAGTAAAGATGAAACGTTATTTTACAGCAGTTTCGAGCCTCCTCCTTAACTTAATATCTTATTATAAATTGAAATTGAAAAATAATTTTTCAATGTTGTTGATTTAAAAAGAGCTAATACAACAAAAAATAGTAATTTACTCAGCTAGATTAAATCAATACGCAACTCAAAAAAATAATACTCTTGTTTGAAAATCTTAAAAGAAAAATAAATCTACCATATTAACCACATTAAAATCATACTATTTACTCTAATGCATTAATATTAAAGATACTTCCCTCCATATTAGCGCATATTAATTATAATAGACAACTCTCCAATAAATAAAGTTCTTTGCATCTTTTCTTGGTGTGATAACTTAAAAGGTTGATGTTTATTTTAATTAGCTCAACTACTTTGATCTCTTGTTGAAGTTTATGATTTTTTGTCTTATTTACGCATATTTGTCACAGTTTATCATTTAGTTGATTTAAAAAGGCCAAGCAAGATGCATAACATCAAATGCAACTTATAAATATCAAGAACACTCAATTAAATGCCAAATAGATTTTAAATCGCAAAATTAATCAGTAAAAACTCCAACAATAGTTTAAATTTATTTCATCTAATATTATTAAGAATAACTGCACATTAACTCAAACTGAATAATAGTAGAGGAATTAATCACAAATTAATTTCAGTAATTAAAGGCATGATGAGTTGCATAAATACCTATCTATAACTGAAGGACTTAAAGAAGGAAAAAGTTAATTAAATGCATCGCAGCAAGCGCGATTTCAATAAACTTTACAATAATTTAATTGGCCTATCATGAGATTCTTCTAGAACTAATTAATAGCAATAATTGCTTAAGATATGAATAATTCACTAACTCCTAAAGGAATAAAAATGCAAGCACTTCAATATCTAACAATAAATCACTTAAATTTATTAATTTATATTTTGCGAAGCAATCTTAGTTTTACTTAAAACTTATAAAAAAAGTTTAAACAATCTAAAAATGCTTCAATTAGTGGTTATTATTAAAACCAACATATTACAGATTTAACCTAAAAAAAGAACAGGTTAGTAACAGACCAAATTCAAAAAAATTACAGGCATATATTTATAACTTTGATCTATATATATAACTTAATAATAAACACCAATAAACATAATGCGCATGTTGGAAATGTTTAGTGCACAAACTCAAGCTTTCTAAAATTCTAATTGATCTTTATCCAAAAAGTAAAAGCATCTCTCATAATAATAATAATATTTATAGCAATTGATTTAAATTAATTGTTTAATAAAATTCTTCACTAATTTACCATTAAATTCTGCACATGTAAATATTGAAGTATTAAATTCGAGTTTAATTCTAATTAAGGTTTACATCAATCTAATTATAATTGCGGTGATTATTTTAAATATCAATGATAAAGTCTTTATAACATACCAATCAAAAATAAATGATTTAGTTAACATTTCTAAATATATTACTAAAAACTTAAGAAAGGAAAGCAAAAAATAGCATTTCTTTATTTTAAAATATTTTGATAAATTTAAATCATTAAATAAAACTAAGTCGGTTAATAAAGTAATTTAAAAGGATTTATCAAAATATCAATTAATCATTTTAGAACAAGACTCAGGAGTCTTAGAATTTAAAGGCTTTCAATTTTTTAAATATTTAATATCCAGATGCTTATGTCTGTTGAATTTCATATAAAATAGTTATGATTCTTGTAAGTATTTAACTATTTATTTTTAATAATTTTTATAGATTATACTATTTGCAGTTTTAATTCAGATTTTATTATATAAATAAATGTTATCTTAAGTCTTCCCTATTTTAAGATCTTTCAAATTATGAATTAGTAGAGATATGTTTATATTTAGTAAGTTTCAATAATTTTCAGAGGTATAAAATACCTAAAAGCATCAGTCGTTACATTTATATTATTTAATAAAGCAATTCTTTCTATTTTTTGTTAAGGAAGGTTCTCTATGTCTAAGATGATCTTTATTTTCTGAAAGATAATTTAATTCTTTAGAAATTGTAAACGCTTTAGCAGAATTCAAAGTGAAAAATTGGAAGTCACAGGACCAGTATATTGCTTTATTGCTTTAATAATCATATTGTATTACTCTTAAATGTATTTTATATTTTTAGGATACCTTTAGAATTCTCGAATTTGAAATAGATAAAGTAATTACTTTGTATCATTCATTCTACTTATTTGAGATAGATAATATTGATGTTTATATAACTAATCTCATAATTTATCTTTATATGAATCAGCCAAATACTAATAAACTAATTGTGTCGTAAGTAACTTGATGCAGTGATGTTATAATTTTTATGCATTTAATAAAAAATTTAATTTTTTCTTATCTTTTTCACTTTTAGATGTAAATGTTCTTGTTTAGATTTTCATTATTTTAATGATAGACCATTTTAAGTTCCAGTTTTAAAATATATTTGTCCCATTTAGAGATTAATTAATGCAAATTGTTAAACTATTTCATTTATATAATTAAAATAAGACTTTTTTGAGCTTGTGCATCACTTCAAAAATATATATACAAAAACTTTACTTTAATATTTTTTAGAGTTCATAAATTTGGTAGGGCCAGAAGTGTCTCTAGATTGGTACTTTGAAAGGTGTCATAGACAACATGCAACAGTGGCAGAAAGACGAAGATGATGATGATAATGAATAGGTAGAGAATCAAAACCCCAAAACCCTTTCAGTAGTTTGATTGAGTTTTTGATTGATAAAAGTAGACTATTAGTGCATACTTTATTAGGGTTTTAATAGGGTTTATGTAGGGGTTTAATGTTTAAATATTAGTAATTTTAGTGAGTATAACAAGTGAGATTTTAAAATATTTCACACAAACAATAGCTTAGAGTCATGTGGAAGTTCTCTGAATTTTATCTTTCTAAGATGATGTTTAATTGTTTCTATTGTTTGTTAATTCTCTTTGCTTGGCTTGATAATAGTTGAGTATGCAAGTTCTCTGAGACCTCCATTTATTTTATTTTTATCGAGATATTGTTTGATTCTCTGCTTACAATCTCTCTCACCCTTGCAGCTAAAGTAAATCGTTTCTTGGCATGTCGCTCTCTATTATTATTACTGCTAGAGCCCAGATATCCCATTAAGTGTCTCCATCTCTCCAATCCTCTCTCTGTGGAAAATATCCAGGAGTACCGTATACATTTCCTTATGCAGAGGCTTGCACTCTTTGAGCTCTGTTGAAGTCTATAACATAAACTCTAAGAGGCTGAAAATTCAACATGATATTCTCTGGCTTTAAGTCTCTATGAACATAACCTAGCTTGTGAAGCTCTTCAATCCCCTCAACTATCTGCTATACTATGTAGCTAACTTATCTCTGACATCTATTGTCAGATAAGAATTCTCTATAAGTCATTTCTAGTAAAGGAAGCCTGAAGGCGACATGATCTTTACCAAGTAAAATAGCATCAAGCTAGATGATATGCCTGCACTCATTTAACTTT
>ARYC01000011.1:0-11764 GCA_000711775.1 Oxytricha trifallax
CTAACTCTGCTGTTGCAACCCCAGTGCCTCGGTCATTATGTGGATGCACTGAGAGAATAACATTTTCTCGGCAATCTAGATTATCACTTATCCACTCAATTTTGTCAGCAAATACATTTGGTGTAGTATTTTCAACTGTAGATGGTAAATTTATGATAATTGGACATGTATCTGAGGTTTCCCAAGCACTTATTGCGACATTACCCGCTTCCAGTGCAAATTCTGGTTCGGTTGAGGAAAATTTTTCTGGTGAGTATTGTAATATCCATTTGGTCTCAGTGATATTGTCTGTAAGTAACTTAAAGTACTTGACATGAGTATCAATTAATTCTAAAACTTCGGTTTTTGTCATTCCAAAGACAACTTCTCGCCACGGTTTTGCCGTCGCATTATAGATGTGAACAATCACTTGTTTAGAGCCTTTTACGGCTTCAACAGTTTTTTCAATCAAATCTTTTCTTGCTTGAGTCATTACCATTATAGTTACGTTTTGAGGTATCAAATTTTCTTCAATCAACTTTCTGACAAATTTGAAATCAATATCAGAAGCAGCAGGGAAGCCAACCTCTATTTCTTTAAAGCCAACTCGTATTAGCTCATTATAAAACCTAAGTTTAGTATCAATGCTCATTGGATTAAACAGTGACTGATTCCCATCACGTAAATCGGTTGATAGCCAGATTGGAGCTTTTTGTATAGTTTTATTTGCCCATGTTCTTTGCGGGAAATAAAATGGTTCTGGGGACTGGTATTTTGTAGCTGGGTTTTTTAGCATGTTGATTTCCTTATATGATTCATAACGTTATTATATTAACTAATCTTAGTGATTTTATTGCATAAATTTTATTTTTTAGTATTTAAATGATATATAATTTTGTGTATTAATTAAAATATGAAAGATTATTGCAAATGATTCTCGATTCATACGATAAAGCAATTCTGAGGACTATTCAGGAAGATGGCAAAATAACTAATCAGGATCTTGCTGATCAGGTTGGGTTATCGCCATCTGCTTGTTTAAGGCGAGTAAAGGTTCTTGAAGATAATGGGATAATAAGCAATTACAAGGGAATAATTGATTCTAAAAAGCTTGGATTTAGCTTAATGGCAATCGTATCAATTTCAATGGATAAGCATACCACGGAGAGATTTAATTTATTTGAAAAACAAATCGCGGTAATTCCGGAAGTGGTTGAGTGCTTGTTAATTACCGGACAATCTGCCGATTATATGCTAAAGATATTAGTGACTGATCTAGAGCATTACCATCAAATTTTACTGGGCAAAATTACCAAAATACCAGGAGTAAGCGGCGTACACTCAAGTTTTGTACTTAATCGGATTATAGAAAATCGTCAGATCCCGGTGTACTAGCAACATTGATATTTCAAAAACGTATAGGTAGATTGCATAGTTAGCTATATTCAGTCTGGGGGATGAATTGTTAATATAGCGTCATGGGAAATAAAAAGCCCGGTAAGCAAAAAAGTAAAAAACATACGTCAAGGAGACATCAAATGAAAAAACTACTTATCGCTTTAGCTGCAATTGGTTCTGTAAATGCTTTTGCAAGTAATATCAATGTTCAGTTACAAAATAATACAGCATGTCCAGTATCAGTAAATGGGAGCACAGTAGCTCCCGGTGGTACAGGAACTAGCTGGTCAGATGCTTGGACGGTGGTAGGAAGTGTATCAGTAGCAGGAAATGGGCGTAGTTTCTGGTAGGGCAGACACAAGAACAAAAATAATCTAAAGATCCTTGACGGCCACCGTAGTTTACGGTGGTTGTTTTCTTTTATTGGGCACTTAAAAATTATTAACAAGCTACTCACGAATAATTGCAAAATCCTGGTAAAGTTTTGCTGTTGCGAGGAGTTTTCCCATTTTTATCTGAGTAAGTAGAATCTCATAGTAGTCAATCCGTACTAGGCATTTGGTATATTCAAGCTTGCTGCTGATTCCCGTATTAAATCTGGTGCTTTCCAGTGCGCAAGATTTATTTATATAATCAAGGGCACGGGTATTATCATCTAGCTGTTTTGAAAACTGATTATGGGCAGAAATATCATTGTCAACATCGCGTAGTGCTGCTTCCACTGTTTGCAGGTAATTATAATAAACTTGTTTGTAAATGGCATTACTAGCAGCAATATCGGCGAATATTTGGGCATTTATGATTGGTACACTTAGCATCGATTGTTTCAGATCTCCCGGAACATAGCCATAACCCTCATTTTGTGATGCATCTCGGTAGAAATTACTAAAATTAATCGTTGGTAATAGTTCTGATTGAGCAACTCCGATTCCGGCATTGGCAGCTTCAAGGCGTGCCGTTACTTCAGCAACATCTGGGCGATTATTTAGTACTGTGAGTGGCAGATTTCCAGGAATAAGTATATTTGGTGCAAGATTATTAAATGTATTCTTATGAATTATCTTCCCTGGATTCTGGTTAGTGAGGAAGCGTAATGCATTTTGACTTAATACAATATTATGTCGGATTATTTCCAGTTTCGACCTAATTTCGGCTATTTCCGCACTACTTACAAATGGTTCTTTCTCGGAGCTGACACCAGTGGTAAATCTTTGCTGATTAAGAGCTAGCACCATTTCCATATCTGATAACAGCTTTTTATACAGAACTTCTTCTCTTTCATAGGCTAGGAGGCTAAAATAGCTGATTGCAACCTGATAAATAACTTCCAGCTGGACGCGAGTTTTTGCAAACATAATTGTATTTACTATATATTCTGCTTGTTTTTGTTGTTGGATTAGCTGAAATACATTAACCGTATAATTGGCAAAACCCCCAAAAAAATAACCAAGATTACCCATTGCCGGGAACGATGAATACCCTGTCATGGCTGTGAGATTTGGTATCCACGCAAATTCAATTCTTTTTAATTGGGCGTTTGCCAGTTCAACGCTTGCCCCTGCTATCTGTAACTGATTATTCTGTTCGAAGGCTGATTCCATTAGCTGGTTGAGTGTTTTGTCTCCATATTTATACCACCAGTAGCTACCGCTTTCGCTAGTGTTGATTGTGCTATTAGTTGCTACTTCTTTACTTGATGATGACCAGTTGTTATTAACTGTAGGTTTAGCTGTCGGTCGTTCTGGAGAAACGAGGCTACAACTGCTAAGAAGAATAGTAAGGATAATAGTTAAGTGTTTCATTGTTGTTGAGCCTGCAAAATTTTTTGGGTTTGAGCAAGAATCTGTTCGCTGCCATTATTAATTTCCAAGAGGAGATTTTTTAGTTTATGTTCTGTAAATATCGGGCGAGAATCAATTGCATAACCCAAAGCGAATAACTTTAACTTATATTGTCTGATTAAAGGTGGTAAAGCCTGATAATGCTTACCAATTTTTTCCCTAAACTGATTTCCTTGTTCGAGAGTCGCACTTTTAAAACTGTTTTCAATAGCTCCGGTTAAAAGGTTAAGACTATTAAAATGCATAATCAATTCAAGTTCCTGATTTTTATTTAAAGTTGCACGACTTAGGGAGTTAAAGTAAACTTGGGCTTTGGCAACAATATTGTCAAGCATAGTTATAGCATCATTAAATTCATATAGTCCATAATTTTTGCGATGGGTAAAAAAGAAATCACCACACCCGGCTAGGATAATTCCAATAACTATGGTCATAAAACGGGCAACAAAGTAAGCTGAAAAATGATAATTACCATATTGCATATATTCAAGAAATAATCCCAGGTTGATATTTAAAAATGCAATATTTCGTGAAAAATTATGAATCTGGAAAAAATTCGCAGCTGCCAGTGATAAAGGAATAATTAAAAAAATCAGTCCGCTATTTATGTCTAAAAGTAGCCAGATTGGTATAAAGAGTACCAAGCCATGAACACTACCCCAGAATACTCCGCTAATTCGTTCTTTAATTTGCAGGCTATCCATTGGTAGCATGATGGCTAGAACTGTTGCTGAACGAATGGCATGTCTTTCAGGTGTGTTTTACTTGGAAAATTCAAATTTACAAGACTTTAATTCAAGCTATATTAATAATGTAGGAACTAATGGGGGAGTGTTCTTTTCAACAAGCTCTAATTTAACGTTTGCTAATATTATCTGAATATAAATTAATACATAAATGCTTAGAGTGAGACTTCATAACTTTCACTTTTGGGAGATCGTTATTAAGTACAAAAGAAATAAGATGATCTATTGCATGTGTAAATAGTAATACAAGAGACATGCCCTTCCTAATCGCAAAACTGGGATTTTGAGGAGCAACTCTAACAGCTGATAACTCAGAAAAAGCGAATCTTGACAAATCATTTTAAAAGTTTGTTGATAGGGACTAGACCAAAGACGGCCAAGAAAAAATTTAAATTTCTGATATCAACATATATATATATATCAAATCCAGCGAAAACCAAAGACTACTAATATTTAAGGTACAAAGTATGCCCCAAAGATTAGACTCCGGAATTGTAATAGCAGCTATTTGACTTGTCTTCTTCAGTTTTATCACAGACTATTAAGAAGAATATCAATAGTATATAAAAGCCATCTTAAAATATAAATAATTGTAAGTTTAATTAAGTATTATTATTTAATAGGTCAAGGAAATTTTACTTCTAAATTTATAGTTTCTCTATTTACTTAAATAATTCACTACTACTACTAATGTAATTTTAGTTAAATTTGTAAAATTATTTGTGATTTAGTAATAGTAGCTTTATTAACAACACAGCAGACATATAATATATTAATAATTTATTGACATTGCTGGAGTTTTCAGAATTTAAGATTAAAGCATTTTAACATTAAATAATTGCACTTTTTCTGGAAATTAAGCAGTCTAATCAGCTGGAGTTATCTATTCTAAATAATTAATTTGTTAGTCATTATAAATGAAAAGTTTTTATCTTTGTAAATAATCATAATATCTAGGTGTCATCCAGTTCTTAAATTTAAATTGACAATTCTTTATTTGAAAATAACTATGCTTCTGAGAAATCTATTTTAGACATTCAAAGCAGCAACTAAGATGTTTATAGTGTTATAAATATTATTTAAATATAATTTTACATTTCTTAAATTATTAATATTTTGAATTGAATTTTATTTTAAAATATCTCATTTAATTATAACAATAATTTATCTTTTTATCAAATAATTCCTTTAAAAGGTTTGAAAAAATTAAAAATATTAATCTAAAATTTTCATTATCTATTGTATTAAATTAAAATAAATCTATTAATTTCAAAATCCATTATTTGTTTAGTATTTTAGAAAATTAATGAAAATTTAATTAAAAAAATTGATTGTATGTTCTAAATTTGATTTATTATTCTTTTAAATTTATTTTAAAATTTACGTTTTAAAATTTTTGTTGAAAATAATGTAAATATTTAATGCTAAAAGTTAATATTTCACTATACCCAAAATTAAATAAGTTATCTTTATTTAGCAATAACACGATTTTTAGGAATAATATAGCTAATTAAGTAGGAATTTCACTGATAAATGGAAAAATGATAATAGAAAACTCTTTATTCTATAACAATTCAGCTATTGATGTGACTAAGAACTTTCTACTTGGTTTTAGTGAACTAATTGTAAAAAATACAAGATTTGATAATCCTAATGTAACAAACATTTAAGATCAAGATAATGACAATACTGTTGGTTCATTTATGTTTATTATTTCAGAAGTGACTTTAACAGTTATATCTTCTATATTTTAGAATGGATACTCCAAACAGGGAGGTGCAATATATCTACAGAGTGAAAGCTATTTGTATTTTAGTATTGTTGAAATTAGGATATTTTGGAGTATATAAATGAATATAAATAATAGAAGAAATAATTCCGATTTTTTAAAAAAAATAAGTTCATCAAAAATAACTTAAACAGTAGAAGTCCAACAAAAATTGCGAAATAATTTTTATACCAAATAAATTATATCATTAACCCTATTCCTAAACCTATTTTTAAAATCTTTATCGAAAATGATAAAAATTAATAAAATAATTAACTCATCTATAAGTTAATGAATTAATAGTTGAATATTATTATGGCTTTTTTAACACAATTGAAAATAAGAGAGAATTAATTTAATTTAAGTAAATTATTTCTTTATAAAAATTAATAAATTACATTGAAAATATCAAAATCTTTTCAAAGTAAATGCAAAAAATAATAGTAATTTTTTAAAAAGAAATTTATTAATTTTTTAACTAGTCTTTATTTCATTTTAAATTGATTCTTAATTTTTTTCCTAATAAAATTGAATTCAACAAAAACACTTCCTTTATTGACAATCATTCTAAAACTTATGGTGGTGCAATTTATGCTTAAGGATTTCTAGCGTTAAATTTCACCAACGGTTGTAAATTTATCAATAATTAAGCTCAAGAAGAAGGAGACGATTTATATCTCACGTACTCGGACTACCTGGCATATTTTGATTAAACTTACATTTCGAACACAAAAGCAAAGACCTCAATTTATGCTGAAAAAGTTCAGATTGAAATTAATAATAGTACAATGAGAGATATTTAGCAAGGGAAAGACAGATTAACTTACGGATCTGCTCTGTAATGCATTAACTGTTATTCTATAGTTTTAAGAGATAGTATATTTCATAATTCTACAAGTTAGTATGGAGGAGCGGTATATATTGAAGAAATTGATGATTCAAAATCTTCGGAATTTTAAGATAAGAATAAGTATCTCATCGACAACTGCACCTTTTCTAATAACAATTATTATATAACAAGTATTTTAATATTGCTAAAGTAGATTGTTTTTGTGGAGTTGGAATCATATAAATATTATTTTATAATAATTTATCATGAAACTATAGTTTATAATTGTCTAAACAATTATGTTGATAAAATTAGATTAATCTTATCTTAGCTTTAGTTTAGGATTAAAAATAAATTTTAATAATTTTGCCTTCAAAATATTTTATATATTCTTTATAAAAATTAGTTGTTTAAGTTTAATTATAAAGATTATCTCTAACTTCTTCATTTAAGTAATCAATTTTAAGCATTTTTATCTTAAAAATTAAAAATTTCTAATTTGATAATTTATTAATTGTTTTTTATTTTACCAAAAGATTTACTTTAGCAAATGTTTTAACAGTTCATCAATTGGAGGAGCAATTTACATTTATAATCCTTAGAGTATGAAAATTGTAAACTCAACATTCAAGTATAACACTGCTATTGACAAATCATCTCAAATATTTGAAGACATTTAAGGATCAGGAGGTGCACTCTATTTCACATGCATTTAAATTCCATAAAAATGCTATTTAAATTATTACTTTATAGTTTAATTTGTCGAATTAAGAGGCAAATCTTAAATAAGTTGTGTTGCATAACTATTGAAAAGCCCTTGCAAAGATATTTGCAATTAGTGCATATTGATGCATTCCTCATATATTTGATTTAGTATTAAATCTAATTATCTTCCTTAATAAAATAACCTTTCATTTATTTTATTACTTTATATCTTTTTCCAATTTACATAAATTCTCTGCTTACTCAAAAACGACTTATCCTCCATAAATAAATTTGCTAATAAATTTAATATAGATATTTTCGTGTTTTATTAGTGATTCTTAGTCTCAATGCTAATTAAGTATAGAAAACCATAATTAATTTATTGGTAACATAGCTTATGTCTAGGGAGGAGCAGTTTACTGGGATGTCCACGAGCCTTATATTGACAATCATATAGTTTATTCAAATAATTAAGCAGGATTCTACGCTAACAACATTGGATGCTATGCTTAGAATATAGGGGTAATTTCACAAATTGACTATTTTAATTTTTAACATCTTCAGAGTGTTAATAATTCATAAAACTAGAGACGAATGTTAGGTATTAAAATAGATTAATATTCTAGATAATTGGAATAAGTTGAGAATAACTTTAATATAAATAATTTTCAAAGCGGTGGAAATATAAAAGTAATTTACTTAGCTTTGATTGATAAATATGGCTAGATAGTATGATAATAATTTTCAAAATTATTTCATGTAATTTCTAGATATTTTATCAAAGGTACAAATTAATTCGCTTTTGGAAATGGAGTGACTGCTGTCGAAGGGGTTATCTTCTCAGCAACACCAGGATTTAATTACAGTATTACTATTTAAACTGATGGAATTGATATAACAAAAAAAACTAATATCTAATACATGCAATCAATTGGAAGATCAATTATTACATTTACTCTCAAAAATTATTAAATTGCTATGTTTTTGACTTTGTTACAAGTTCATATTTTTGCATTTTAAGATCAGATCTAGATTATTAGCTGAACATAATTTTGCGTGAATGTATTTTAGGTGAGAGATTTACAACTTAAGGCAAATGCATTTTATGCTTAAAAGATATAAATTTTCTATTGACAAAGCAAACTAGTCCTGGAGATTGCGAGGATTGCCCTACTTAAAAAGCTTTTTGTCTAGGTGGTGCTGTCTTTGGACCTAAACCTGGATATTGGAGGAAGAGCAATGTTACATCCACTATTGTATAGTGTTCATATCAGCCTGCATGTCTGGGGATGGTTGAACCCAATAATAATCCAATTGGTGATTGTGCTGAAGGTTACTAAGGAGTTATCTGTAGTGATTAACACTTTTATAATTAATAAAATTCTAAGAGTTTTAAAATAATTTTTCTCTGTTAAACTTTAAAGTAAAAGAAAGTTATAATAATACAAACTGGAAATAATTTTTAATTTTATTAGAAATTTTTAGAAAAACTTTAATTATAGATTGTGTAAAAAGATAAAAAATGAGAAGGGAAGTTTTGAGGCAGCTAAGAATTTATCTAATTTTAAAGAGCAATTTTATACTGTTTTTAAGTAATTTAAATATTTTTGATGTTTATTTTCTCAAATTAGATTTAGAAACAATTACATAGTTTAAGTAATGCCATAATTGAGAAATTTTTTTCTTATAAATTTTATCATTATATTTAGTTGCTTACAATTTTTAATACTAATGATACTTTTATTATAAAATCCCATACATCAATTAAGAAGTGAGGATTGGAGTTAAGAACAATTAAATTAAAAATAAATTATAATTAGCTAATACTATAAATAATTACTCTAAAATCAAACTTACACACTCTAATTGGTTTATTTTATAAGGACAATTAATCGAGCCAATAGTTAGTTTTAATAATTAGCCCAAACATTATAATTATTCACCAATAATAATTAATTCTTAATTTTATTTTTCCTATCCCCAAATCTCATGCCTTAATTGATCTATGGGGTTTTACTTATTCTCCACAAATTAAAAGTATAACGAACAATTACTTAGTATTTTTTATATAAATAATATTTGATTGTATGGTTGGATATTCAAGAACAGGAGAAAATACTTTAATTTTACTAATATATTAAAGTAAATTTGATTAAAATAAATGTGGATAGTGTCCAGACTATGCAATAAATATTGTGAGAATAATCTTTATAATTATTGCTCTGATTTTGCTGATCACTTTCTTAATACGATCCACTCTACAAGGTGCTCTAAATAAACGAAACATCACCAATATTTTCATGAAAATTTTGCTGAACCATTTTTAATATATAAGTAATTTTAAGTGGCATAGGATGATTATATGTTAAAATTAATTAAATGATTATATTATTCCAGTTGTATTTAATTAAAAAGTCGTTAGAAATTTAATTAATTCTAGAACAAATATAAAAATTAAAAAAAGCACAAAACAAACAAATAGTGAAAATTTAATAAATTTATTTTTTTCTTCTATCCTCCCAATCCCAAGAATTAAACTAAATCTTCTAAATTAAAGATACCATTTTTAACTGATAATGTTGACAGCTTAGTTTGATTTTGAGTGGTCAGAGTAAACTTTAGAATTTTTCACTGGAAGCAAATAGGTAGCAACTGTAAGCACCTAGATTTTTAGTTTTGATTGTTTTTTGGATTAAAGAGTCTAATTAAATTCGTCTACTAACTATGTCATTAAAAAATTATTATGTAAATATAAATTTTTATCATTCAAGATCAAATAATATCATACAAACCAAATTATGAAGAATCATAGATTAGAATATTTTTTGAGAAAATGATTATGATTGCACTACTTCCCTTTGTATTAGTCCTATTTTGTTATTTAGGATGGTACTTAATTAAGCTAATTTATATAATATATATTATATAACAAGCTCTAATATTGTTAAAATACATAAGATTAGGAAATTTGATAAATAAAGATATGAGCATTAATTATAGGTGATCTTAACTGCCACTTATTTGCCATGGGTTTAAGTATAATTTGATTAAATCAACTTTTAATTTTAAACTGATTGTACAGTATACATTGTACAGTTTTAATTACTTTTTTTTAATTTATTAAAATAATTATGACCAAATTGTACATTATACATTATACAGTTCTGATCTTTTTTTTATTTTTAAAATATTAGGGCGTAACAAATAATTGTACCATTGTACATTGTACAGATTTGATTTTTTAAGTTTTTTTAATTGTACAATAAGAGTTTAGAGATTCTTATTAGGAATTTTAAATTATTAATTATGCAAATACACAAATATGGTCAGTGTCACAGAATTGCTCTTATAATGCCGCCGTTTGGCTTTTGGGCCTCATCAAGGTCTTCCTCCAAAACATGTGTATCCTCTGTTACTGTCTGCTCATCATTCATCATCTCTGCCTCCCCATCATCATCTAATCTCTGTTCAAAGTACATTGCAAGCTGGGCCTCGCTAAATGGAAACTTATCATCATCCTTAATCATTTCCTGACTGAATTCGGCCATCATCATCCTTGTCTCAAATGACTTCTTGTCTATATCACTCATCTTGTCAAAAGGCAACTGGTTTGATATCGAGATAATCTGGCACTACTGAAACCTAATTATGGGCTGCTTGTACTTGAGATTAGCCGGATACCCATCCCCCTCAAGAATCAAGAATCTCTTTAAATCATCAATCTTTTCTAAATCGTAGAAAATGTCTCTTTTAATCTCGTCCATGATCACAAGATGGGGTTCATACTAAGTATCGGCGCTCTCAATGCAATATGCTCGATTTAGTATCTTAAAGTTCTCGGTTATAAAGATTTTCCTAATGAATTTTGCCAATGTAGTTTTGCCTGTATTAGGTTCACCATAGAGCCAAACGACATTAATTTTGTCAGAGCATTTTCTGAATATCACTTTATAGAGCTTGTCAACTACATCATAGTACAGCATCTCTTCCAGAGCCTTTTGATCAAGTCGCACTATTCCTATCTATGTTGTTGTATTTGTTTTCTACAGGAAACTGAGCAATGATTAGAATTTAGTTTGCTGAGGTGGTGGCTTGGAGATTAGCTTTTATTCAAAACTCAAATACATAACCAGCTTTTTGTGATTTCTTACAATTTCTTCGCACATTTTAGAATCATTTTAGTACATTTCATACAATTCCTCCACTGTGCTTATCCTGTGTGATCTTATCAAATCATTGAATACATCTTAAACTCTGCAAGGGGGTTCTTAATTAGAGCTAGATGAAGTCCTGTTACTTGTATTGTTGCTCTTGCACTGGACTTTTGAGAATGCGATGAATTCTTAAACTATTGAAGATCCCCAAACTCTAGCTACATATGATCATGGCTTGCAAACAGTTTCCTTAGATTGACTTTTCCAACTACTGTGTATTTAAGTTAAAGGGCGCTCAGGGTTTTAAAGCCAAGATAATCCTAAACGCTAAAGTAATTCTTGCA
>ARYC01000013.1:0-14509 GCA_000711775.1 Oxytricha trifallax
AGCTACAGCCGGACCGAATGATACATCGTTTCTCTTTGAGAGTTTCTTTAATCAGATTAAAATTCAGGGATTGGTAACATGAAAAATATATTATTGATTGGTTCTGGTGGACTAAGAGTTGGACAAGCCGGCGAATTTGATTACTCAGGCTCACAGGCAATCAAAGCCTTTAAATCAGAAGGATATCGGGTGATTTTGATTAATCCGAATATTGCGACCGTGCAAACGGATGAGTCGATGGCAGATAAAACTTACTTATTGCCATTAACTGTAGCTGAAGTAATAGGCATAATTGAAAAAGAAAATATTCAACTTCTGGCGCTTGGTTTTGGTGGCCAAACCGCATTAAATCTAGGAATAGAACTAGCTGATAACGGTATTCTTGCTAAATATAATATAGAAATACTCGGCTCACCAATAGCTTCAATAAAAGCGACTGAAGATCGCGATCTTTTTAAGGCAACCCTTGAAAATAATCAAATAAAAACACCGTTAAGTAAAGCAGCTAATTCCTTGGCAGAAGCGATTGTCAATGCTAGACTAATTGGCTATCCATTAATGCTTCGTTCAGCATTTTCATTAGGTGGACTTGGCTCTGGCAAAGTTAGTAGCGAGGAAGAATTAGTTACCAAGGTAACTCAGGCTTTGGCTGTCACACCACAGGTTTTACTAGAAGAATACCTAACAGGCTGGAAAGAGTTTGAATATGAAATAGTTAGAGATATGGAAGGAAATGCGCTTACCATCTGCAATATGGAAAATCTTGACCCAATGGGTATCCATACTGGAGAGAGTATCGTTATTGCACCAGCCCAAACCTTAACTAATAACGAGCATCAACAGCTAAGAGATGTAGCACTGAAATGTGCAGAGCTTTTTGGCATAATCGGTGAATGCAATATTCAGTTTGCGGTTAATCCACAAAATGGTGATTACCGGGTAATTGAGATGAATCCGCGCTTATCTAGATCAAGTGCTCTAGCATCAAAAGCAACTGGTTATCCGCTTGCTTTTGTCGCAGCAAAGCTATGTCTTGGTTTACCACTTTATAAAATCCAAAATAGCTTGACTGAATCAACTAGTGCTTATTTTGAGCCAGCTCTTGATTATGTGGTGGTAAAAATTCCAAGATGGGATACCCATAAGATGCCAGCTGCAGATAGGAAAATTAGCAGTGAAATGAAAAGCGTCGGTGAAGTGATGGGTATCGGCAGAAGCTTTGCCGAAGCGCTACAAAAAGCGGTACAAATGCTAAATATTGGTGCTTCTTGTTTGCAGGATTATCCATTAGAAAATAATATTTCGCTTGAAAATGAGATTGAATTTGCTACAGATAGAAGAATATTCGCACTGTATAAGTGGTTCTTTAGTGGAGGCTCTGTTGCTAAAGCTTATGAGCTTTCACATATTGATCCGTGGTTTTTAAACGCACTAGCGGCAATTGCCAACTTCACCAAAGATTTCGCGAACCTTCCTCTTAACTATGAAACATTACTAGCTGCCAAACAGCTTGGTTTAAGTGACAAGGTTATTGGTGAAATTCATAATCTAACAGAAACTGAAGCTAGGGAATTACGTTATGGCTATGGAATCATCCCGGTAGTGAAACAGATCGATACCGTCGCTGGTGAAATGGCAGCCAAAAGCAATTATCTATATCTAACTTATCATGGAACTCATCATGATTTAGCACCATCTAAAGAGCATATCTGTATCCTTGGCTCTGGTCCGTATTCGATTGGTTCGTCAGTTGAATTTGACTGGTGCACGGTAAATCTAGCTAGAAGCTTACGGCAAAAATGCAAACAGATAATCATTATTAACTCAAACCCAGAAACGGTTTCAACTGATTATGATGAATCAGAACGGCTATATTTCGAGCCTCTTAGTTTTGAAAGAGTTACCGATATTCTTGATTTTGAAAATCCGCTAGGTACTATCGTTTGCGCAGGCGGGCAAATAGCTAATAACCTAGCACCAAAGCTTACTGACTTTAACTATAAAATACTGGGAACACAGGCAGATAAAATTCTTCAGGCAGAAAATCGGCAGGAATTTGCAAGCATGCTAGCTACGTGTCATATAAAGCAACCCCACTGGGCATCCGCAAATAGCCTTGAGAAAATCCAGTCATTCATAGATACTTATAATTACCCCGTGATTGTAAGACCTTCATTTGTTTTATCTGGTTCAGCGATGAAGGTAATTGATAATGATAAAGATCTATTAAGCTATCTAACAAAAAATAATGTTTCCAATGATAATTCAGCAGTAATCAGTCAGTTTATCAAAGATGGCAAGGAAATCGAAGTTGATGGAGTTTGTCAGCATGGAGAAATAGTCTTTTGTGCGATTGCCGAACATATTGAAAATGTGGGAGTCCATTCTGGTGATGCAACGATTATTTATCCGGCACAAAGTTTAAGTAATGAAATTATCGCAAAAATTCAGGAAATTTCCATTAAGATAGCGGCAAAACTTTCGCTACATGGACCATTTAATATGCAGCTAATTCTGAAAGATAATGAGCTACTTGTGATTGAATGTAATGTTCGTGCATCTCGTTCCCTACCATTTATTGCCAAGGTAAGCGGGATTAATCTGGTTAGTTTGATTGCCGATGTTTTATTGGAAAAAGAAGTTTCACCAATTAGTCATACGCCTAAACATATTGGCGTAAAATGCCCGGTATTTTCCTATAATAGATTTAAGGGTGCAGACCCAGTTAGTCAAGTAGAAATGGCATCTACTGGCGAAGTTGCTTGTATCGGAAGTAATCTGGGCGAAACCTTTTTCAACTCATGGCTTGCGAGTGGGCAAAATATTAGTACAAATAAACTATTGATTCAGATCTCAGAACATGATTTTGATGGTGAGATAGCAACAAGTCTAGCCAAATTATTAGACTTAGGATGGGAAATTAGTAGCTATTCCAATACTTATCAGCTTCTCTCAGATAATGGAATCAAGGTAAGGCATCATGAAAAAGATGTAATTAGACCAGCGATTGCAAAGCAGGAGTTTGGTTTAATCATTAATATCCCAGAAAATAATTATAATGCCAGCAGTAATCAGGAAGAATATACGATTAGACGTAGCGCTATTGATTATCATATTCCGTTAATTAGTAATGCTGAAGTTGGTAAATTGATGCTTAATTATCTAGCAAATCAACAAATAGTGAAGGAAACCTAACAATGTACACACGGCAAGATTATAACAAATACTTTCTTGATATTTATGGACAGGTTGATTTTATGCCTGTTTCAGCCAAAGGCTCAAGAATGTATAATACAGATGGGCGTGAAGTAATTGATTTTGCAGCGGGGATAGCGGTAAATAGCCTTGGACATTGTCATCCGGAATTAATCGCTGCATTGACAGCTCAAGCACAACAACTTTGGCATGTAAGTAATATCATGGTAAATCAACCAGCGCTGGAACTAGGTAAGCTACTTACTGAAAATAGCTGCTGTGATAAGGCTTTTATTTGTAATAGTGGCACTGAAGCAATTGAAGCAGCACTAAAACTGGCACGGCGCTATAACCTCAAAGCTTTTGGTAAAGATAAGCATAAGATTATTTCCTTTGAGAATAGTTTTCATGGTAGAACTCTATTTGCCGTCTCAGCTGGTGGACAAAGTAAATATAGTGAAGATTTTGCCCCTTTGCCACCGGGGATTACTCATGCAGAATATAATAATCTCGCAAGTATCGAGGCTATGATTGATGATACAACTGCAGCAGTAATTGTTGAACCGATCCAAGCCGAAGGCGGAATTATCCCAGCAACACCCGAATTCTTACAAAAGCTTCGTGAGCTATGTGATAAACATCAGGCAATCTTGATTTTTGATGAAGTGCAAACCGGAATCGGTAGAACTGGCAAGCTCTTTGCCTATCAGCATTATGATATTGAGCCGGATATAATTTGTCTGGCAAAAGCATTGGGTTGTGGATTTCCAATTGGTGCTGTCTTGGTGAAAGAAAAATACACGTCCGGCTTCGATGTCGGTTCACACGGCACTACCTTTGGTGGCAATCCACTTGCTTGTGCTGTTGCTACGAAAGCATTTAGCATCATTAATACCCCAGAAGTACTAAATGGTGTCGAGCAAAAAGCTCAACTATTTAGGCAGCATCTTGAAGAAATTAATAATAAACTTGAGATTTATAAAGAAATTCGCGGCAAAGGCTTACTGATTGGTATGGAACTAAATGATAAATACGCTGGAGGAGCCAAGGAAATTATGCAAGCAGGCTTTAATAATGGAGTTGCAACCCTAATCGCTTCACCGAATGTCACTAGATTTGCTCCCTCGCTGATAATCCCGGAGGATGATATTCAGCTTGGCTGCCAGAGATTTCTAAACGGACTACTAATCTGCCAATAAATTATTTGTTATTTTAAAAATTAGGCGACCAATTTGGACGCCTATCATTATAAACTTTTATTTAGCCAAAAAATCGGCTATTTCCTGATAAGTATTACTGCATTCATCAGGGCATAAGTTTTCTAGCATCAGGTAAGCGTGAATTACTCCGGGTACTTCAAGTAGCTCAGAATTAACTCCAACCTGCGTAAGATACTGATGATATAAAACTCCCTCATCATGCAATGGATCATTTTCAGCCACTATAACTAGCGTTTCAGGCATATTGGCATAAAATTCATTATGCAATGGTGAAATCTCTTTTGGGGCTATGCTGTTTTGGATATAGCTCTTAAAATAAAATTCCATTTTGACTTTTTCAAGTAAATAGCCCTCAGCAAACTTGTCGGTTGAAGGTAGGCTACAGCTATAATCTAACGAAGGATAAACTAGTACCTGACGAGTAATTAAATTGGTTGCGACAAATTCTTTATCCATAGCTATTGAGGCACATAATGCACCACCAGCACTATCGCCAATTAGCGTTAGTTGTTTATTGGTATAGCTAATTTTACGCTCATCCAAAACCTTGAATAGATTTAGAACCACAGCTTTGCAGTCTTCGAGCCCAGTTGGATAGGCAAATTCTGGTGCCAAACGATAATCTACCGACACGATAATATGCCCGGTTGTTTTGGCAAGTTTACGAACAATTCCATCATAAACACTGATACCGCCAGCCATATGCCCGCCACCATGAATAAATACTGCAACTGGCAACGGCTTAGTTAAATTTGGCACGTAGGTGCGCACTGGCACAGGATAAAACCCGTTTAATACAGTATCATCAATCGCAAAGACTGTATAATCAATATCAGTCATATATTTTGCAGTCATGATTGCCAAAGCTTCACGAATATTCGTCTGGTTTGGTTTAAAATTAACTGCCGTCAATTTTTGCTTTAAAATCGCAGCATTATCAAGTAATTCCTGAATTTTTGCTAATACAGCCATTTATTTTCTCCTCTAAATTTGCGTAACATCAATCAAGCGATTTTGGGTATAAACATAACGTGGAAAACCTGTCAGCTTCATGCTGCTAAATGGTGACCACTTACATTTACTTGCCATCTGTTCATCGGTTAATTCGCGATAATTTTTTATATCCACGAGTACTAGATCATCATTATCAGGCAGACTAAATAATTTCTGTGGATTAGTATGGAGTAACTCAAGTAAGCGTGATAATTCTACCTTGCCCTCACGCCAAGCTGTTAACATCAATGGTAGTGTAGTTTCAATCCCAGGTACACCAGATGGACATTTACATAATGGCTGAGCTTTCTCATGTAGCTGATGCGGCGCATGATCTGAACCGATGGTATCAATTACCCCTTCATTTAGCGCTTGCCATAGATAATCCTGCTCTGTCTTGTTGCGTAATGGCGGATTCATCTTAGCACGCCCATTTAGCGCGGGATACATGCTCTCATCAAGAACCAAATAGTGCGGACAAGTCTCGGCAAAAACCTTCACTCCACGGGCTTTAGCCGCTTTTACCAAATCAAGCTCACCACGGGTACTAAGATGCAGAATATACGAAGTCACCCCGTAAATTTCGCTTAATTGAATTACCAGATCAACCGCTTTAACCGCGGCTTCTGGCGAACGAATTATCGAATGATACTTATAATCAGTCTCACTGGCATACTTGGCAGCATTTTCACGAATGATTAACTCATCCTCAGCATGTAACGCAATAATCAGACTATGTGCTTTTGCCAAGGCATAAATCGCATGCAACGATGCTTCATCATCCATCAATAAATCACCAGTAGATGCCCCCATAAATACCTTGATGCCAACTATCTCGTCTTTAACCTTGACTATTTCATGAAACTGGTTTTTATCTGCACCGAAGAAAAGCTTATAGCGTAAAGGTAAATTTACCTCAGCTAATTGACCATCAATTATCCTAAATTTATTATGTAAGCGCTCTTGTGTTGTAGTCGCTGGCTTCGTATTTGGCATATCAAAAACAGTAGTTATCCCACCTTTTAACGATGCTTTCGAGGCATGTTGCCAGTCTTCCTTATCTTCCATCCCCGGCACCCGAAAATGCACGTGCGGATCAATTAGTCCGGGTAGCGCCAGTAAATCTGTCCCATCGATAGTTATATCTTCGTGGTATGGTCTTTGTATAGTTTGCCGGGTTTCGTCCGGCATCAGCACGTTGGTTATTGTTAACATATTATTCCTTTGACTTAAAATAGAACCCCAATATTTGGAATACTCATGAATCTTTATAATGTCCTAATCTTCGGTAAAAAAATCTTCATCCAGCTGTTTTATCTGAACTATACTTTTGGTTTGTACTCCGAAGTCATAGTCAAACATAAGATCGGCTAATCGTTCACCATTAATAATGACTAAATTAGCGTGTTCAGCATATTTGATTGCCTCAGTAGTGAAATCACTTGTAGTAATGAATAAGCCTTTGCTGTCTTTATTGTGAATGGAACCAATAAATGCTTGGAGTGTTGGACGTCCAACTTTATTGTTTATCTGATAACGTTTAACTTGAATATAAATTTTTTCTAGTCCAAGTAAATCCTTATTTATTATTCCATCAATACCTTCATCATTTGAATTAGGAGTTCCTATGGCTTTCCCATATCCCATTCTAACAAGTAGATCTAGAATTATTTTTTCAAATCTATATGGATTCATTAAACGCAACTGCTCTAATAAGTCATTACAAATAGCATATTTGAGGGTTTTGTAGGTATCAATTAATGCCTCTTCTGGCGTCAAACTATTGTCAACATGTGTAATATCTTGATGTTCAGGTTGAGTATTCGAAGTAGGATTATCTGCTTTTTTTACTCTATTTCGTGGACGTTTATTATTTTGATCAATCCACAAATCAAACGAGGGATAATTGTCTCGAAGATATCGAATATCTATTTTTGATAAATTTTGACCAGCCAAGGCAGAACCACTTTCTGTAATTTGAATGGGAGACTTATTTGCTACTTGATAAATCAGCCCAGCCTTTTTCAGATATGTTTTTGCCCAACTTATTCTATGACTTATTACAGGATACCGTGAACTAGTCATTTGACGAAGATCCTCTTCACTATAAGACTCTTGCTTTTTAATTAGATCTATAGCATCTGTTAATGTAATACTCTTATGCTCTGAGGCAATTTTCAACAACTTTGGTATAAAATACTCATATGTCTGTATCATAACTTACTCCAAATACTGTCAATCCACTTAAAATAATTATCCAGTAAGTACATCTAATTTCTCATAACCACGTCCCGGTGATCAATAACAAGAACTAATAAAAGTAGTTCGCCATCTTCAACCGTATAGATTAATCTATAGCCGACAGTTCGTAATTTAATTTTATAACATTCTATCGGGAGGTTTTTAAGTTTAGCCGCAGGTACAAATGGATTAATCAGCCTTTTGGCAAGCGCTTTTTTAAACATCTGCTTAATCGAGTTATCTAATTTATCCCATTCCTTCTTTGCTGAGGGTATAAATTTCAGCTCATAGCTCATCAAGATCAACCTTGATTGCAAGGTGCTTCTCAGATTGATAGCGTTTTAGTGCCAGCTTTGCCAACTCGGCATCATCCTCATCGTCAAAGTATGATTGGGCAACTTTTTTACCGAGAGTCGCCCAATATAACAATTGTTGAGAAACTGAGCGGAACTCTTCCGCTGCCGATTGTTTAACTTCTTCAAGAAATTCTGCGGGAAGCTTCACGGTTTTATAAGTCATTTTGTTTAACCCCTAAAGGTGTAAAAAGATTCATAGGGTATAGTTGGGGTCTTATTGGGGTTAGTAGAGAAAGTGCAAGTTTTATGTGAATTTTAAATATATTTAATAATTATTAGGCGATTCAACTCAAACAAATTTTATCTGCTTGTCTTTATTGTATCTCTTGAATCTTGCTCTCTATAGTGGTTCAAGTATATCGTCTAAGAATTATCTTGGATATGATGGTGCTCTTACAATTATCATGTCTACAATCTGTTTGATTTCTTTGCAGATATCGTCCTGATTTATATGTTACTCGCTAAACTTATAGATTATTTCTCTTATTTGGTACCATAGTAAGACATGCATTCCATGTCACTCTCTAAAATTATAGCAGCTACTGCACATACATCCCACTAAACTGACCCATTCGTCCACTTCTCTCTTATTGGGAAGTAGCCAGGAGTGCCAAGAACCTTTGCTAAAGTTACTATCTCTTATCTTAAGGCTCTATTGAAATCGATAACTACGACTTCTAAAGGCAGAGGTTCAGCATTACATTTTCAGGTTTCAAATCTCAATGAACATATCCAAGTTAATGCAACTCCTTGACACCCTATATCATATCTGATAGTATATCATTCAAAACATATGGGTATCTGTTATGATATAAATAATCTCTCAGAGTCATTTCACATTTCTTAAGTCTCAGTGCGATAAAACCATAGCTTAAAATAACACCATCTAGCTTAAGCAAGTTCTTGCAATCTTTTCTCTATGCCTCTCTAAGAATCATATATTCTTAGCAAACTCATTTTAGTATTGCTCGTTCTTAAGGAGATAGCTGAAAGGGTACACCTTGTATGCATACTCACCAACCACTATAAGCTTTGCTTTGTTAGGAACACTTATATGCAAGTAATTCTCAATACAACCACTTAGATTAATTGCATTCAATGCAGGAATGCTCATAGCTTTTGCTTGGAAGCATGCTAGAATTGTATTGCCTGCAGGTTAGTTCATCGATTCTTATCTTTTCTGTCTCTTGAGCTACTCCTGTAACTCTCTTTAAGATTCGAGAGTATTTGATTTTCTTTAGCTGGCACAAGATTTTGTGTCTCTTAATCTTAAATCAAGAATTCACTGAGGTGATGCTTTTGCATGTGCTTCTTAACTTTTGCAGAGTGAGTATAAGACTTATTAAAAGTTGTGCATTAGTACCTTCCATCCACTTTTTCATGCTTGAAATATATCTTGGCTTTGCCAGAGTGTACCTCTTTAAGGTGTCTCTTCAAGCTTTGTTCTGTTGAGAAATGATTCTAACAGTCTTCACATTAAAATGTTTTTATCTTTTCGATTGGTTGCTGTTCTTTTAGCTCCTCAACATAATCAATTTAAGTTTAAACCCCTATCTCTGCGCTCTCCCTCTGGTTTAATACTTCTATGATAAAAACATCTGCTTCAAATTCAAGAGCTCTTAGCTCTACCTCCCTCTCAACATAAATGATTTCAGGCTTTTTAGTGGAGCCAAAGTTGAGAATTCATTGACCTGCTCCTAAAAGTGCCGCTCTACGATTTAAGTTGACCGCCATGTTTAAATTCAAATTTAAATTTCTATTATAAAGTCTTAAAACCTCTATAGCTATATCTGGACTATATAGGAGTTGCAACAGCATAAATGATGGCTTTATCTAAGCTCTAAGACTTCATATTTAAACTCAGTTTATAAGTATAATTTTCGTAATTTTACTATTAATAATTTTGATTCTGGTACCAACTCAGATAAAGTTCAGGTTGGTACTGGTACCAATTAAGTTTTAAACCAGATTGGAACTTTTCCATTAAAACCTCATTGGATTAAAACTAGGTACTAATTAAGTTTTGGTACTATTAAATTGGTACCAATTAAACTTAAACGGATTTAGTACCGGTACTAATGAAATTTAAACAAATTTAGTACTAATTTAATGGAACTAAATTGATAAAAATGGAGCTCCATCTCTGAAGTTTGTTACAGCTTCTGCCAGCTTTCTCCACGTATCCTTACCAGGTTGACCTCCTATAAGATGCCCATATTTAATACTAAGATTTTTAACACTAGGATCCAGAACTCTATATATTAAAATTTGAAATTCAATAACAAGAGAAGGAACAAGGATGGAATCTATAAATACTGCAATGAAGAGGGTTGAAGCTTAAGAAATGATCTCAAGATTTAGAAGCAAGGAAGATCTCTATCGATACCTCACTTAGCATGGTAAGCATGTGAAATATACTCAATCATATACTATAGTGGGTTTATTCCTTCCAACGATGGAAGGTACCAAAATTTCATTCTTAAAAGCTATACTCTGCGATGAGAAGAAAGCTTCAAAAACAGTGAAATAAAGTTGATAGATATACCAAACTACCCAGAGATTTCAGTCACTAATCTCTACGAGGATGCGATGAAAGATGAAGAGGTGGTAGTTTTCCTTCCTACCAAGAAACAACTCTCTAACAAGCTTCCAGAAAGGAGCTTCTTCTTTGGAGTTCTCGGCACTTTAAGAGAGAGTTATCTCAGAGAGATCATTGAAGAAGCTCACAAAAAACGCTACTCTATTTCTCCTGAAGATTAAAAGAAGCAAGGCATACTAATAAGCGAGACCTGGCTCGCTGAGCTTAAGAAGCACCCATTCCTCTCTAGTAAGCTTTGATTCATAACTTTGTAGGGAAACCTGGAACTGGTATATTCCTAATGAAAGAGCATGCGAAGGTTCACAGAGAGAGAAAGTCATAGACTATTTATGAAGTGAGCAAAAGACTTTATAAAGATGTCTAAAAGCTAGAAGAAATGAACATAGATGCAGGAGCTGGCACAAAGAGAAGAAATATGGGTCCAAGCAAGCCTTAAGAAGAGGAGAAGAAAGAGAAGCCAAACCCCTTTATGGGCCAATTTAATATGTGAATATATTCATTCGTTTAAATCTAAAACTATTTATAAACATTCATTCTTCCTTCTCTCGCACAAACTGTTGTCTTATCTACGCTTACTCTCTACAGCTGCTTTGAATCAAGTCTACTGAATCGATAGGCAAGTCATGCATAAGATGATACAGCAGCAGCTTCTTGTAGCGAGTCTTGATTTAACTCCAGTAGAATTCTATTCCATTAAATTAAGGACTATAAGGAACGTTATAAACAGGAGTTATATTTAGGTCTTCATAAGCTTTCTTAGACTCCTTAGTCTGATGAAATGAAAGGTTATCAACAAACAGAATGATCTCTTGGTTGCTATACTTCTCTCTGAGCTTATGTAGGAACTCTATATACTACTCTCGCTTAATAGAGCGAGGGTGAATCACATAACTCTCTAAGCCTGAATCTTCACTTATACTAGCTAAAATTGCATGGGTAACTACCTTCACTTTTTAGTCATAAACTTCTATATTATCATACTTCTTATACCTAGACTTATTAATAAAAGTGTTGAAAGTAAACACAGCTTCATCTGCATGTATGAACTTGATGTTATTATCAATAGCTCTCTGCATTTAATCATATATATAGTTTAAATTATTACTATAAAATGGCACTGTAAAATCAATCACTCTCTTCACTCTGTTGACAGTCTTGAAAGTAATACCATTTCTTCTATAAATGTTGGCTATAGTCTAAGGAGAGATGCGCATATCAGGAAACTTGCGATGAACATTACAACTCGCTAGTCTAGAGAAAAGTGTGCCCAATACTTTAAAGTCTTAGAGTCACAGAGGTAGTCAATATGATGCTGTGAGAACTTTTATTTTCTAGCAGGATGCTTTCAAGTACCAGAATTAAAATGCTAAACAGCTAACATGCAGTGATACCTAACAGTAGAGCCACTCTTGTGTAAGAGATTTGCAATAGCTGCATAATTCAATACTGGTTTGACTTAATCGATATTAATACTCGTACCATACCTAAGCTGAAGCAGTAAATCTAAATATTTCTCATCATAAATCGACCCTAAATTTCGCTAATTTCTATTTCTCATTTTGTAAATAGACCTAATTTCTCTACTAACCCCAATAAGACCCCAACTATACCCTACAAATCAAAGCACTTATAAACCTCACTAAGGGGTTTTGGGGTTTTGAATGAAGATAATGAAATCATGAAAAACATTCTTTGAATGGAATATCAAAGCAAACTAAAATTCTTTTTGGAAAAATGCAATTTAAACTACGCAAAAACCTCAAATTTACTCAATAATATGGAGGTCAATTTGGTCGTTTTTGCAATCGATGAGCCAAAATTCACACAAATATGTATCACAACTTGAAGTTTAAGACTTGTTAAGAAACCTAATGCTGGAATTGTCGGAGTAAAAACTTTTATGTTATGAATAAGCAGATGAAATTGCCAAGTTGTGTTTCTTTTTGGTGCATGTTGCAAACATCTAATGTTATTCTTCTACTCTTCCTAAGATTATTTTTCGTGAATTCTTACAAGAGAATATTAATTAATCTCGAATTTATATAGCACAGATAATGAAATCATGAAAAACATTCTTTGAATGGAATATCTAAGCAAAACTAAAATTGTAGATGCAATAAAACAATTTAAAATACGCAAAAACCTCAAATTTACTCAGTAATATGGAGGTCATTTGGTCGTTTTTGCAATCGATGAGCCAAAATTCACACAAATATGTATCACAACTTGAAGTTTAAAGACTTGTTAAGAAACCTTATGCTGGAATTGTCGGAGTAAAAACTTTTATATTATGAATAAGCAGATGAAATTGCCAAGTTGTGTTTCTTTTTGGTGCATGTTGCAAACATCAAATGTTATTCTTCTACTCTTCCTAAGATTATTTTTCGTGAATTCTTACAAGAAAATATTAGTTAATCTCGGATCTACATTGCACAGATAATGAAATCATGAAAAACATTCTTTGAATGGAATATCTAAGCAAACTAAAATTGATGATGCAAAAAAACAATTTAAAAAACGCAAAAACCTCAAATTTACTCAATAATATGGAGATCATTTGGTCGTTTTTGCAATCGATGAGCCAAAATTCACACAAATATGTATCAAAAGTTGAAGATTAAGACTTGTTAAGAAACCTTATGCTGGAATTGTCGGAGTAAAAACTTTTATGTTATGAATAAGCAGATGAAATTGCCAAGTTGTGTTTCTTTTTGGTGCATGTTGCAAACATCAAATGTTATTCTTCTACTCTTCCTAAGATTATTTTTCGTGAATTCTTACAAGAAAATATTAGTTAATCTCGGATCTACATTGCACAGATAATAAATCATGAAAAACATTCTTTGAATGGAATATCTAAGCAAACTAAAATTGTTTATGCAAAAAAACAATTTAAAAAACGCAAAAACCTCAAATTTACTCAATAATATCGAGGTCATTTGGTCATTTTGCAATCGATGAGCCAAAATTCAAACAAATATGTATCACAACTTGAAGTTTAAGACTTGTTAAGAAACCTTATGCTGGAATTGTCGGAGTAAAAACTTTTATGTTATGAATAAGCAGATGAAATTGCCAAGTTGTGTTTCTTTTTGGTGCATGTTGCAAACATCAAATGTTATTCTTCTACTCTCCTTTAGATTATTATTCGTTAATCCTTGCAAGAGAATATTAGTTAATCTCGAATTTATATAGCAAAGATAATGAAATCATTAAAAACATTCTTTGAATGGAATATCTAAGCAAACTAAAATTGTTGATGCAATAAAACAATTTAAACTTCAGAAAAACCTCAAATTTACTTAATAATACGGAGGTCATTTGGTCGTTTTTAGAATCGATGAGCCTAAATTCACACAAATATGTATCACAACTTGAAGTTTAAGACTTGTTAAGAAACCTTATGCTGGAATTGTCGGAGTAAAAACTTTTATGTTATGAATAAGCAGATGAAATTGCGAAGTTGTGTTTCTTTTTGGTGCATGTTGCAAACATCAAATGTTATTCTTCTACTCTCCTTTTATTATTTTTCTTGAATTTTTCCAAGAGAATATTAGTTAATCTCGGATCTACATTGCACAGTCAAATAAATCATGAAATAGATTCTTTGAATGGAATATCTAAGCAAACTAAAATTGTTGATGCAATAAAACAATTTAAACTACGCAAAAACCTCAAATTTATTCAATAATATGGAGGTCATTTGGTCGTTTTTGCAATCGATGAGCCAAAATTTACACAAATATGTATCACAACTTGAAGTTTAAGACTTTTTAAGAAACCTTATGCTGGAATTGTCGGAGTAAAAACTTTTATGTTATGAATAATGAGATGAAATTGCCAAGTTGTGTTTCTTTTTGGTGGCATGTTGCAAACATCAAATGTTATTCTTCTACTCTCCTTTA